>QXTE01000353.1:946665-958979 GCA_003942145.1 Platysternon megacephalum | reverse complement strand
CTCCTGACCTGCAGCCCCTGCTCCCCCCCCCAAGCCCTGCCGGTGCCCCACACTCCCAAGCTGCAGCCCCCACCAGCCCAGCCCTGCACCCCCTAGCTCTGCCGATGCCCCTCACTCCCGACCCGCAGTCCCCTGTAGCCAGCCCAGCCCCATGTATCCGGACGCGCTGGGTCAGCCAGACACAATCCAGGCCCTGTCACGCAGCCCCCCACCGAAGGCGCTTGGCTCCCACCCACGATGTGACACAACCAGACTTCCCCAGCTGGCCCCTCCCACCGCAGGCAGCCCTGGGAGGGGCACTTGGGGGGGTCCCTGGGTCCTGCCCTGCAGCGCCCCTTGGGGGAGACGCCCCCCCGGTGCCCCCTGACTTCTGCCTTTGCCTTGCAGTCCTGTGCCCCCTGCTCTGCCAGAACGGGGGGGTCTGCGTCAGGAAGGACCAGTGTCTCTGCCCCCCCAGCTTCACCGGCAAGTTCTGCCAGATCCCGGCCCCCCAGCCCCAGGCCCTGGCCCCAGGGCGGGAGGGCAACAGCCCGGGGGGGCCGCAGCCCCTCACCAAATCCGTCTACACCCTGCCCCTCACCAACCACCAGCAGGAGCGGGATGGTAAGGGGCCCCGGGGGGGCTAGGCCGGGATCGACGGGGGGGGGGGGGAAGTGTCCCCCCAGGGGGAGGGGGGGGGGGGGGGGGCGTGCACCGGGGGGGCTTTGCAGGGACCGGCCCCGTACGCAACCACATCCCCCTGGGGCGGCCCGGTCCCTGGTTCTGCCGCCTCCCCCCCCACCAGCACTGCCCCCATCCCCCACCCCGGCACTGCCCCTCCCTGCCCCCATCCCCCGCCCCGACACTGCCCCCATCCCCCACCCCGGCACTGCCCCTCCCTGCCCCCATCCCCCCCCCCATCCCCCGCCCCGACACTGCCCCCATCCCCCACCCCGGCACTGCCCCTCCCTGCCCCCATCCCCCGCCCCGGCACTGCCCCCATCCCCCGCTCGGCACTGCCCCTTTCTGCCCCCACAGGTGCCCTGTCCATGGTGAACGTCCACGTGCAGCACCCCCCCGAGGCCTCGGTGACCATCCACGAGGTGGAGCGGGTGAGCGAGCCCAGCGCCCCAGGAGAGCCGCCCGCCCGCCCCGCCCTCTACAGCGTCCTGGCCCAGAGCAGCCCCCGGGCCAGCGGGTACGACGAGGACGCCGGCTATGGGTACTGCTTCCGGCAGCTCCACGCCGGGGAGGTAACGGCCGAGGGGGGGGCGCCCAGGCAGCCTCACACCCACCCACCATGGCCACGTGCGACGCTCACCGGCTGGCACTTGCGTGTGCTGAGCATGCCGGGCCAGCCAAACCCCCCATGCTCGTGTGGCACAAAGACGCTCAATCACCCGCATGGGCGTGATCCCCGGCACACGCACTCCCGCCAGCCGATGCCCCGTTCGCACGCTCGCCGTGCAAACAGCCGTGCACCCCGGCACGCGCACTCCCGCCAGCAGATGCCCCGTTCGCACGCTCGCTCGCCGTGCAAACAGCCGTGCAACCCGGCACGTGCACTCCCGCCAGCAGAGGTCCCGTTCGCACCCTTGGCGGTGTGAATCGACGGGCGCTGGGCAGCAGCTGGGCACGATTCCAGCCATGCAGCCGGGAACGTCTCTGGCCGGGGGCGTCCAGGGGCCATGGCCAGGCCTGGACCTGTCCCCCTCCAGGAAGACACCCCCCCCCCCAGCTGGCTGCACTGACCCAGCCCCTTTCCCTGCAGTGCAGCGCGCCCCTGCCCGGCCTGCGGACCCAGGACATCTGCTGCCGTGGCGCCGGCGTGGCCTGGGGCATCCACGAGTGTCTGCCCTGCGCCACCCAGACAGGTGCCGGGGGCGGGGCTGGGGGCAGTGCGGGGCAGGGTTGGGGTCAGTGCGGGGTGGGGTCAGGGGTCAGTGAGAGGCGGGGGCTGCAGCCGCGGGGGGGGGCTGGGGGCAGGGGAGGAGCTGGCGGGGGCCCCACCCTGGGGCTGTTGGGACACTGGGGGTGGAACAGGGAGCTTGGGTGGCCCTGGGGAGGGCAGTTATGGGGGGCGGGGGGGGGAGGGGAGAGGCATTCCTGGCTCTGAGCCCCACTCTCTCCCCACAGCGAATGCAGCCGCCCAGGGGCAACAGGAGGCCCCGTGCCCCAAAGGTTTCCAGCGGCTGAACGGCTCCTGCCAGGGTGAGTTGGGCCGAGCCCTGGGCTGGGGGGCGTGTGCCCAGGGGGGCTCAGGGGACCCAGCCCTTGGTTAATGTGGGAAGGGAAAGTCCCAGCAGCCCCACGGAACAGCCCCCAAGGGCCCCACCTCCGAGCTCTGTCCTTGTTCCCGGGTGCGACGGGGCAGGCGCGGGGCGGCCTGGCCTGGGGGAGTGTGACGGGGCGGGGTATCGGGGGGACTTCACTTGAGGGACGATACCTGAGCGTAGCCTGAGCCCAGGAGGGGGCTGGGCCCAGGTGACACCTTCTGCCTGGGACACCGGACGAAGGCTGGGGGCAGGGCCGGCGCTTCCATTAGGCGACCTAGGCGGTCGCCTAGGGTGCTGCTATTGTGGGGGCGCCTGCGCCCCCGCCGCCCGTAAAAACTTGGGGGCGGGACCTTCCGCCGCCGCTGTTGGGGGCGGGATTTCGGGGGCGGGGCCTTCCGCCGCCTAGGGCGCCAGCAAAGCTGGCGCTGCTACTGGCTGGGGGAGGGGACGGGGGGAGGCTGGGGGAGACGCTGGGGAGGGGTCTCAGTTTGGAGCTGGCTGGGGAGACGGGGGGAGGCCCAGAACCGGGGTCTGGGCTCCCCACCCGCCAAGAGGGACTTGACTTTACTTAGGGGTCCTGGTTGTACCTACAAGCCCTGTTTGGGGCTGTGTTCCTGTCGTTTAATAAACCTTCTGTGTTACGCCGGCTGAGAGTCCCGGGCAATCGCAGGAAGTGGGGGTGCAGGGCCCCGACTCCCCCACACGCCGTGACACCGGGCAGACGTGGTCCCCTGGCCTCCTCCTGGCCCTTTGCCCCAGCGGGTCACACCCAGCTGCCTCCATGCCCGGGGCAGCCCCCCCGGGTGTCAGGTGCTGGGTGCCACATGCCCGGGGCCATTGGAGCGGCCGGTGTCTTCGTGGACTCCCCATGGGCGTGGGGCCAGGCCCCCCAGCTGGGTAGGTCACGCCTGGGTCTCTGCGAGGAGCCAACTGCCTTTTCCCACCCCCTCGTTACTCATGCACCACGCAGGGGAAACTGAGGCACACACACACATTCTGAAAAATCCCCACTCAGCCACATATGGCACCAGCCCTCCCCTCCCCAGGAAAGGGGCTGTGTGGGGCCAGCCCCCTGCCCCCCATCTCTCTAGGGCACCAGAGCAGCCAGCTCCCTGGGGTGGGGGGCGCCGGCTGGCCCGGCTGTGACCCCCTCCCGTTTCTCCCCAGACGTGGACGAGTGCCAGGAGGGCGGGTTCTGCCGGAACGGGCTGTGCGGCAACACACCCGGCAGCTTTACCTGCCTCTGCCACACGGGCTACATCCTCGACTCCTCCCGCAGCCGCTGCATCTGTGAGTGGGGGGGGCTGGGGGGTCCCTGACCTGGCACAACTGCGGGGGGGGGGGCAGGCCCCCAGGAGGCCCCGGGCGGGGGTGCCGGCTGGCTCGGGGGCGGACTATGGGCTGCGGGGGGCTGGCTTGGGGGGTGGGGCACGGGCCGTGGGGGGGCTGGCTGGGGAATGGGCCAGGGGGGCTGGGGGGGGGGGTGGATGGTTCGGGGGGCCGGGGAACGGGCCGGCTGGCTCGGGGGCAGAGTATGGACCGGGGGGGGGCTGGCTCTGGGGAATGGGCCGGGGGGCTGAGGGCGGGGGCCGGCTGGCTCGGGGGCAGAGTATGGACCGGGGGGGGCTGGCTCTGGGGTGGGGCCCCGGCAGCGGCTCCGTGGGGGGCTCAGCGCCCGTCTGTCCCCGTGTCCGTCTGTCCCCAGCCCACCACGTGATCTCGGAGGCCAAGGGCCCCTGCTACCGGGTCCTGCGGGACGGCGCCTGCTCCCTGCCCACCCTGCGCAACATCACCAGGCAGATCTGCTGCTGCAGTCGCGTCGGCAAGGCCTGGGGCTGGGGCTGCGAGCGCTGCCCGCTCTTCGGCTCCGGTGAGCCCCCGGACGCCGGGGTTCTCTCCTGCTGCTGGGAGGGGTGAGGGCAGGGCTGGGAGCCAGGACGCCGGGGTTCTCTCCTGGCAGTGGGGGCTAGTGGTGAGGGGTGAGGGCAGGGCTGGGAGCCAGGACGCCGGGGTTCTCTCCTGCTGCTGGGAGGGGTGAGGGCAGGGCTGGGAGCCAGGCCGCCGGGGTTCTCTCCTGCTGATGGGAGGGGTGAGGGCAGGGCGGGGAGCCAGGACGCCGGGGTTCGCTCCTGCTGTTGGGAGGGGTGAGGGCAGGGCTGGGAGCCAGGGCGCCGGGGTTCTCTCCGGGCAGTGGGGGCTAGTGGTGGGGGTGGGGAGCCAGGACGCCGGGGTTCTCTCCTGGCAGTGGGGGCTAGTGGTGAGGGGTGGGGGTGGGGAGCCAGGACGCCGGGGTTCTCTCCTGGCAGTGGGAGGGCAGTGGGGGCTAGTGGTGGGGGTGGGGAGCCAGGACGCCTGGGTTCCCGCACAGCTGGGGGCTCCGGGCTCCTGACGCTGACGCTCCCCGTGCAGACGGCTTCAAGGAGATCTGCCCAGCGGGTCCCGGCTACCACTTCTCCGCCTCCGACCTGCGCTACAACACCCACTTCCTGGGCTCTGACCTGCCCCGCGTGCCCGTCAGCCGCCAGCAGGGGGGGCGCCCGCCCGCCCCGCCCACCACGTGTGAGAGCCCCCCCGCCGCGCCACCCCTGCACCCCCATCTGTGCCCCTCCCCCACAGCACCCCTCGTACTCCCACCCATCCCGCTCTGCTCCCCCCTCCTGCCCAATATGTGCCCTCCCCGCCTGCGTCTCAGACCCGTCCCTGGCAGGCCCAGCAGAGGGGCTGGATGGGCCACGGCACCTGAGGCCCCCACCCCGGGGCAGGGGAGGTGAAGGTGCCCGGGTGTCCCTTGGTCTCACCCTCCCCTCCCCCGTACCCACGTTTGGGCCCAGCCCCTCCCCCCCCCACCCCATCCTCACCCCCCTCCTTGTCCCCCTGCAGCCCGCTGGAGTGCCCAGCCCACGGCACCGGGGGGGCAGCGCCCTGCCCAGCCCCCCCCAACCCTGCCACCTATCCCCAAAGCTGCCCGGGAGGGGCCGACCTCAGGTAGGGATTGGGGGGGGAGAGTAAAAGGGTGGGGAAGGCTGGAGGGTGGAGACGCTCGGGTGGGGGTGTTGAGGGGTGGGGCGGGGATAGGGACGCTGAGGGGGGTAGGGGGCGCTGAGGGTTGGGGGGTGGGGCGGGGACGCTGAGGGGGGCAGGGGGCGCTGAGGGGGGGGGGGGGGGGCGGGGGTAGGGACGCTGAGGGGGGCAGGGGGCGCTGAGGGGGGGGGGGGGGGGCGGGGGTAGGGACGCTGAGGGGGGCAGGGGGCGCTGAGGGGTGGGGGGTGGGGCGGGGATAGGGATGCTGAGGGGAGCAGGGGGTGCTGAGGGGTGGGGGGTGGGGCGGGGATAGGGACGCTGAGGGGGGCAGGGATAGGGGGCGCTGAGGGGGGCAGGGGGCGGTGAGGGGTGGGGTGGGGATAGGGATGCTGAGGGGGGCAGGGGGCGCTGAGGGGTGGGGGACCCCTGTGAGGGGTTTGGAGGAGTGGGGGGGTGGCTGTTGGGGGGGGCAGGGGGCAGACCCCCATCACCCCCATTATTGGCAGAGCCCAGCAGCGTGTGTGAGCGGAACCCCGAGATCTGCGGCCCGGGACGCTGCGGCCCCCGGCAGGGCGGCTACACCTGCCTCTGTCACCCCGGCTTCTGGCTCAGCACCCAGGGCACCCACTGCATCGGTGAGGGGGGGCGCCGGGGGGCGGGGGGTCTCGGCCTGGCCCCCTCACTTTCTGGGCCACCGAGGGGAGGCCCCCCGTGTCCCTCCGTGGCTCAGGGAACCGTCTCTGTCTGTCTGTCTGCGCCAGACATGGACGAGTGCCGGCAGAGCCCGCGCCCCTGCGCCAACGGGCGCTGTGAGAACACCGTGGGGAGCTACCGTTGCGTCTGCGGCCCCGGCTACCGCGCGGCCCCCCCGGGCACCGAGTGCCGAGGTGAGAGACCGGCACTGGGCGGGAGGGACCCCGGGGCAGCGGGCGCTGGGCGGGAGGGACCCCGGGGCAGCGGGCGCTGGGCGGGAGGGACCCCGGGGCAGCGGGCGCTGGGGGGGGGGGGCTCGGGGTCCTGCTGTCTGGGCTCCGCAGGGACGTCTGCCCGGCGTAGTCACTGGCTGGCACCCGGCGTGGGCAGCCCGCAGGGTCTCGGCCGTTCCGGGCAGCCGGAGCTCAGCCATCCCAGAGCGAAGCCTTTTGTCCAGGCCTGTCCGTCTGCTCGCCCTCCTCAGGCCGAGGGGAGCCCAACGCCTCTGCCCCCCCCCCGTCTCCCGGCCTTCGGGCTCCAGCCGGGGGGAGAGGCGGGTCGCCAGCGTCCCGGTGGCTGGATCTGCCATTGTCTTCTCCTGCTCCATGGAGACGGGGGCGGCCAGAGCACGGACCTGCGCCCGCTAGGGAACAAGGCCACAGAGGGGGGAAACTGAGGCACTCACAGACTTTATAAAAGTATTACCAAAAATTCCCCCTTTGTCACCCCTAGGTTCTTGCGGCTGGGGGAGGGAGTCCCTGACCCGACCCCCTCCTCCCCCACTGACACTGCTCTTTCCTCCCCCCTGTGCCCTGCAGACATCGACGAGTGCGCCCAGATCCCCCGCCCCTGTGCCCAGGGCCTCTGCGAGAACACGCCCGGCTCCTACCGCTGTGTCTGCCCCGCCGGGTACCGGCCCAACCCCCCTGGCACCAGCTGCGCCGGTAACGTAGCACCCAGCAGGGAGCAGGGGATCCATGGGGGGCTGGGCAATGACATAGGTTTGGGGGGGCTGGGTGATGCCACTTGGGAGGCAGCTGTGCCCTGGGGGGAAGACGGGGCTGGGTGGGGTGGTGCCATGGGGGAGGGCCGGGCGGGGGTGACTGGGGGTTCACAGCCCCCCTGTGCCCTGCAGACATCGACGAGTGCGCCCAGATCCCCCGGCCATGCACCCAGGGCCTCTGCGAGAACACGGCCGGCTCCTACCGCTGTGTCTGCCCCCGGGGCTTCCGCGCCAGTCCGGCCGGCACCGAGTGCCTGGGTAGGTGCCCACCCCTGGGGGTTCCCCTGCCCCCCCCTGCCCCCAGGGGTTCCCCTCCACTGCCCCACCCCACCCCTGGGGCCCGGGGGTTCCCCCTGTAACGATGCTGCCCTTGGTGGGACCCAACCGAGAGCGCCAATTCCGGACAGATTGCTCAGAGCAGGGCAGTGACAGCCCCAGGCCGGGGGTCCTTCGCACACCAAGGCACCAAACCAGCCAACCAGAAGCAACACAGAGTCCTGGGGCACCTTAAAGACTAACAGAGGTATTGGAGCATAAGCTTTCCTGGGTGAATGCCCACTTCACTAACACGACTACCCCTCTGATACTTGACAGCCTGGACTTCAGTCTCACCCTACTCGCTATTGCCTCAGACACTCCAGTTTCCCAGTATCCCCACCGGTGCCATCGTTATGGGGACGAATGGTTATGAAAACCAATCCCCCAGTAACAGAAAAAAGGTTCTCTCGATCTTAGACCCAGGTCAAATGATAACTTAGATCTTACCCAAAATACGCGCTGCAGCCAATTCTTATTCACTAAACTAAACTTTATTAAAAAAGCAAAGCGAGAGAGAGAGTTGGTTGGAAGATCAATATACAGACAGACTTGAGTTCAATTCTTGAGGCTCAGATCCAGAGCAGAGACGCTGAGTTTGTAGCTGCCAAAAGTTGTTAGAAATAGTCCCGAGGTTACAGTCCAATGTCCGTGCTCAGGGTGACTCCAGACAGCGACTGGGGATCTCAGTCCTTGTGGCTCCAGGTTTATATATGGAGATATACCTATCTCATAGAGCTGGAAGGGACCCTGAAGGGTCATTGAGTCCAGCCCCCTGCCTTCACTAGCAGGACCAATTTTTGCCCCAGATCCCTAAGTGGCCCCCTCAAGGATTGAACTCACAACCCTGGGTTTAGCAGGCCAATGCTCAAACCACTGAGCTATCCCTCCCCCCTCTTGAAACCCAGAGCAGAGCTGAGATGAAGCAGGATCGTGGCCCAGGGTGTTGGTACGTTTCCAGCAGCCTCTTGGCCGAGAAAACAATCGGCTCAACTTCCCTTCCCCCAACCACCCGGCAATTAGCCCAGGTCATTTACCCATTAACCGTCCAGCTCCGGTCACCACAACCTCCCCAGAGCCCTAGAGACACTAACACCAGTTCCCTCCAGTGCCTCCTCCATGTTCAGACTCCGGGTTTGATCTTTGCCTTGAAGCCGCAGCAATAGAGGTGCCGCGTTTGCCCCCTGTGACGGTGCTGCCGGTGGGAGCCAGCTGAGGTCACTCAATCAGGGTGAACTGCAAACAAAACGGGGCAGACAAACCCCAAACGCTGGTGGATCTTCCAATCCTTAGATTTTCCAACCAGCACAAAACAACGTCTCTATTACCATACAGGTTACTCAGACGTCCAAACAACGCAGTTCCCTTAAAGTGCCCAGCCTCAGGCCTCCGTCCAGACACACACCTGTCAGATATGATGAAGATTACTGAGAATCTTATCTCATCATATAAAAGAAAAGGTTCTTCCAATCCCAAAGGATCAGCCACATACCCAGGTCCAATTATAACTTAGATCTGACCCAAAATACACGCTATAGTCAATTCTTATTAACTAACTTATTAAGCTAAAATTTATTAAAAAAGAAAAGAGGGAGAATGTTGGTTAAAAGATCAATACACAGACAGACTTGAATTCAATTCTTGAGGTTCAGATGCACNGCCAGAAGCAACAAAGAGTCCTGGGGCACCTTAAAAACTAACAGAGGTATTGGAGCATAAGCTTTCCTGGGTGAATGCCCACTTCACTAACACGGCTACCCCTCTGATACTTGACAGCCTGGACTTCAGTCTCACCCCACTCGCTATTGCCTCAGACACTCCAGTTTCCCAGTATCCCCACCGGTGCCATCGTTATGGGGACGAATGGTTATGAAAACCAATCCCCCAGTAACAGAAAAAAGGTTCTCTCGATCTTAGCCCCAGGTCAAATGATAACTTAGACCTTACCCAAAATACGCGCTGCAGCCAATTCTTATTCACTAAACTAAACTTTATTAAAAAAGCAAAGCGAGAGAGAGAGTTGGTTGGAAGATCAATATACAGACAGACTTGAGTTCAATTCTTGAGGTTCAGATCCAGAGCAGAGACGCTGAGTTTGTAGCTGCCAAAAGTTGTTAGAAATAGTCCCGAGGTTACAGTCCAATGTCCGTGCTCAGGGTGACTCCAGTCAGCGACTGGGGATCTCAGTCCTTGTGGCTCCGGGTTTCCCCCTCTTGAAACCCAGAGCAGAGCTGAGATGAAGCAGGATCGTGGCCCAGGGTGTTGGTACGTTTCCAGCAGCCTCTTGGCCGAGAAAACAATCGGCTCAACTTCCCTTCCCCCAACCACCCGGCAATTAGCCCAGGTCATTTACCCATTAACCGTCCAGCTCCGGTCACCACAACCTCCCCAGAGCCCTAGAGACACTAACACCAGTTCCCTCCAGTGCCTCCTCCATGTTCAGACTCCGGGTTTGATCTTTGCCTCGAAGCCGCAGCAATAGAGGTGCCCCGTTTGCCCCCTGTGACGGTGCTGCCGGTGGGAGCCAGCTGAGGTCACTCAATCAGGGTGAACTGCAAACAAAACGGGGCAGACAAACCCCAAACGCTGGTGGATCTTCCAATACTTAGATTTTCCAACCAGCCCAAAACAGCTTCTCTATTACCGTACAGGTTACTCAGACGTCCAAACAACGCAGTTCCCTTAAAGTACCCAGCCTCAGGCCTCCGTCCAGGCACACCTGTCAGATATGATGATGATTACTGAGAATCTTATCTCATCATATAAAAGAAAAGGTTCTTCCAATCCCAAAGGATCAGCCACATACCCAGGTCCAATTATAACTTAGATCTTCCCCAAAATACACACTATAGTCAATTCTTATTAACTAAGCTACAATTTATGAAAAAAGAAAAGAGGGAGAGTGTTGGTTAAAAGATCAATATACAGACAGACTTGAATTCAATTCTTGAGGTTCAGATACATAGCAGAGGTGAGCATGTAGTTGCCAAAAGTCCTTTTAGAAATAGTCCAGAGGTTATAGTCCAATGTCCATATTCAGGGTGGCTCCAGTCAGTGACTGGGGATCTCAATCCTTGTGGCTTAAGGTTCCCCCCTCTTGAAACCCAAAGCAGATCTGAGATGATGTATGATCATGTCCCAGGGTTCTTACAAATTTTCAGCAGCCTTTCGGCCTGAGAAAACAATAGGCTTAATTCTCCTTCCATGGCAATTAGCACAGGGTAATTTATCCATTAAACAGTTCAGATACAGGTTACCACAACCTTCAAAGAGACATAGAGACAATAATACTATTTCCCTCAAGTATCATCATAAATGTTAATATTCCTTTTTTGATCTTTGAATTAAAGCTATAGCAATAGACAAGACTTGTTTGCTGACATCACAAGACCTGAGCAAACATCTCCCCTTGAGATCTCTAACAATGCAGACTTGCATTTCAAAGCTCTATTCATTTACCTATCTTCCTAACCAGTCCTTAAGGTTCACCCCTAGGTCAGGTTATTCTGTGAGTTAATTAACTCTTTCTGGCCCTGTCACCTTTCATGAAATATTATATCACACTCATAACATCACACCCCCGTCACAAGCCCTGAGCGCCCGGCTCTCGAGCACCGCGGCTGCATTTCCCGGCTCCGGTCAGGCTGGGAGGGGATTCACTCGCTCTGGCCCTGTCACCTGTCCATGAGATCCGACATCACAGTCCTTACACACACACACACACACACACACACACACACACACAGCTCCGCCCCCAGGGGATTCCCCTGCCTCCCTGGGGGGTTCCCCCACCCTGCCCCCGCCCCCTCTGTCAGGGAAGCGGAGCCAGGCCCCTGGCGAGCCCGGTTTTGCAGGGAGCCCAGCTGTCGTTCCCCTGGGCACGAGGGCCCTGCGGGGGCTCCCAGCCCCATGGCTCCAGACAGAGACCTGGGGGGGGACCCCGTCCCGAGGCCCAGCAGCTCTGATGCCAGGCCGTGACCGTTGCAGACCTGGACGAGTGCCGGCAGAGCCCCCAGCCCTGCAAGCCTGGGCGCTGTGAGAACGTGGCCGGCGGGTACCGCTGCCTCTGCCCCAGCGGCTTCCGGCCCAGCCCCGCAAGCACCGAGTGTGTGGGTAAGAGCTGGGCTGGGGGGCGGGTGCAGAGCTGCCCCCGGTGTCTGGGTGCTGGGGACGTGGGGTGGTTGTGGCTGGGACGAGCTTCCCCCCCAGCAGCATGTCCCTGCTCCAGGGTGGGGTGGGCCCAGGGGCATGAGTCTGTGGGGTCCAGGGCACTGCCCCGTGGGGAAGCACGCAGCTTGGGGGCAGTGGGCCGTGCCAGGCAGTCCCCCCCCCCGCCCCCCCCCCGCTGTCACTCTCTCTCCCCCCGTAGACGTGGACGAGTGCCGGCAAACCCCGCGTCCCTGCAGCTACGGGCGCTGCGAGAACACGCCCGGCGGGTATCAGTGCCTCTGCCCGGCCGGCTTCCGGCTCGACCCCCAGCAGCGCCAGTGCCAGGGTGAGCTGGGGGCTGCCAGGCACTGGGAGAAGGCTGGGGGCTCTGGGGGTGGGGGGTAGGACTCTGGGGGGTAGGGAGGGGGCTCTGGGGGTGGGGGGTAGGACTCTGGGGGGCAGGGAGGGGACTCTGGGGGGCGGGACGGGGCTCTGGGGGTGGGGGGTAGGACTCTGGGGGGTAGGGAGGTGGCTCTGGGGGGCGGGACGGGGCTCCATGCCCGGCCAGGTGTCTGAACGGGTCCTGGAGAACCGGCCCGGGGGGGGCAGAGCGCGGGTTGCTAATCCCAGGCCCCCGTTTCCCGCGCAGACATCGACGAGTGCGAGAACCGCCTGGCCTGCCCGGGGCAGGAGTGTGTCAACTCGCCCGGCTCCTTCCAGTGCCGGCCCTGCAGGGACGGGCACCGGCTCCACAACGGGCGCTGCACAGGTACAGCCTGGCCCTGGCGCTGCCCCCCCCCACGGGCCCTGGGCCCCCCCCCGGCACTAACCTCCCCACCCCCCACGGGCCCTGGGCCCCTCCCCCCGGCGCTGACCCC
>QXTE01000353.1:904283-922606 GCA_003942145.1 Platysternon megacephalum | reverse complement strand
CCCCCCCTCCTCTAACCCACCAGCCCCCCCTCCCCTCCCAGAGCCAGGGAGAGAACCCAGGAGTCCGGGCTCCCAGCCCCCCCTGCTCTAACCACTAGACCCCACTCCTCTCCCAGAGCTGGGACAGAACCCAGGAGTCCTGGCTCCCAGCCCCCCCGCTCTCACCCACCGAACTCGTGTACCCTAGGTAATGTTCAGGATGTAGCCGTCCCCACGGGGCACCAGCCCGGCTGGCTTGAAATGACTAATAGACACACAGACGCTGCCCCCAAGTCTCCCCAGACTGTGCCCTGCGAGGCTACTGGGGCCCCCTCTCCCCTCCCCCACCCAGGTACCTGCCCCCTAGACACCTGTGACAAAGTGGGGGTGGGGGGTTTCCCGTAACATTTTGCATGAGCACTGTGTGCCTCGGTTTCCCCTGTGTATGACACAATGAGCTCGTGGTGGGACAAGGGGGAGTGATTTTTGCAGGGACCCAAGCGGGCAGGTGCGTGGGCCGGACTCTAACCCGGCAGCTGATGGCGAGAGGTGGGGGCAGGGACCTGTTTGCCCAGGAGGAGGAGGGGCAGCAGGTGTGTCAGGGGCTGGGCTGGTCAGTCTCCTGGTTGGGACTGTGTGTGTGCGGGGGGTGGGGGTGGGGGGGGAGAGGGGAAGATTCTCCCCCCCACCCCATGTCCTTTTCTGTAACTTCCTGCTGCCTGTGCTAACGAGTTCTGTCCTCCGCCGTGTCCTGGTGACTAATAAACCTGTTTTCCACGCTGGCTGAGTCAGGGCTGACTGGGGAGTGGGGGGGCAGGGCGCCTTGGGGGGGTGCGAGGTCCCCCAGGCGTCCCTGCGGGGGACCAGGGGGCTGAACGCTCCCAGGTCAGATCCGAGCAGACTCCTTGCCCTGGGGCCGGTGCCCCGAGGGGAGACGCGCCAGGATGAGGGTCCTGCCTGACTTCGCTCGGAGCGTGCCCATGAGAACCCCCCAACGGAGCTGCCCCCCCAGGGCTCCCCGCTGCTCACCGGTGACCGAGACCTTGTAGAGCGCCCGCAGCTTCTGGCCGGGCTGCTCGCCCGGCACGTAGTCGCCCAGCCCGATGGTGCACAGCGAGATGAAGCAGAAGTAGAAGGCGTCCAGGTAGCTCCAGGTCTCCTCCAGGGCGCTGAAGACGGCGGCCGGCAGCAGAAAGAAGGCGACCAGCACGGCCAGCAGCAGCAGCAGGAAGTGGGCCCGGGCCAGCGCCTGGTGGCTGTAGCCAGACCGCAGCTGCAGGTACTCGAGGGGCCGGTGGGTGAGGAGCCGCGCCAGGCGCTGCACTGTGGCCGTCAACACCAGCATGGTGAAGGGTACCCCCAGCAGGGCGTAGAAGATGCAGAAGGCCTTGCCGGAGTCCGAGAGCGGCGTGGTGTAGCCGTAGCCTGGACGGGGGGCACAGGGGAGATGATGTTACCCCCACGTGTGTGTAGGGGTCTCCCCATGGGAAACTGAGGCACAGACAGGCAAAGGAGCTATGGGTCAGGGTCAGAGCTGGGGCGAGAACCCAGGAGTTCTGGCTCCCAGCCCCCCTGCTCTAACTACCGCGCCCCCCTCCCCTCCCAGAGCCGGGGCGAGAACCCCGGAGTCCTCACCCCCAGCCCCCCCTGCTCTAACCACCAGACCCCCCTCCCTTCCCAGAGCCAGGAGAGAACCCAGGAGTCCTGGCTCCCAGCCCCCCCCTGCTCTATCCACCAGACCCCACTCCCTTCCCAGAGCCAGGAGAGAACCCAGGAGTCCTGCCTCCCAGCCCCCCCCCGCTCTATCCACCAGACCCCACTCCCTTCCCAGAGCCAGGAGAGAACCCAGGAGTCCTGGCTCCCAGCCCCCCCTGCTCTATCCACTAGCCCCCACCCAGGCTCAATGCAGCAGGTCCCAGGCTTCGTACCCGCCCTGGGCTCTGCGTGAGGCCGGCTCCGGGAACGGCTCCAGCGCGGGGAGCTGGGTAATGGGATTTCACGCCCTGGTGGGTTCTAAGCCGGGCAATTAGACGGCTGCAGGGGGCAGTGAAAGGCTCCATTGTGGGGGGGCAGCGCTGCACCCACCGCTAATCCAGAGGCAAAGCCAGGGCTGCGTCCCCAGGCCTTTCCTACCCCAGGGATTGGCCCCAATCCGCCACCCCCCACCCCCAGGGCAGTGCTCCAGGCAGCATTTGGAGCCTGGCCGCTTGCCCCGGGATCCAGACAGGCTGAGTGCCCGGCCCCTTACTCAATCCATACTAGGGGGAAGCTGCACCAGGGAGACGCCCGTGCTGGGGGGGTGGGGGGGCTGGGCCGAGTCACAGGGGAGAGCCCTGCTCCCCCCATCAGAGCTGGCCCCGTTCGGGCCTTGCCCGCCCACCCCGGGAGGCAGCCCAGCCCGCTCCCCTCCCAGCTGCCAGGGAGCTGTTTACTCGGCGTGTTGACCCAAGGCAGACATGGGGCAGAGTTCGCTCTGCGTCAGCCGGAGCCTCCCGACCTCCCTGCCCTGGGATCCCCCGGGTGGGCAGGCTGCCTGGGGACCCAGGAGTCCTGCGGGAGTGCGCTGAGGCCGGCCGTGGGGGGGCAGAGGGGCTGATGTACTGACAGACACAGAGCCAGACAGTTCTCAGCTTCAGCACCAACCCTTGGAGACAGACGGACACGGCAGGACTGACGGGCATGTTCCCCCCCCCCGTGCCATGCAGCAGACACCCCCCAAGGGATGCACCACAGGACCATCCCCCTCGGGAAGGTGCCCCGTGGTACCCAGGGACAGCCCAGCTGTGGGGTCACACAGCTGCCTCCGGCCCCCTGGGCACCGAGCTGCCAGACCGGGCAGAGCCCAGACCCAGGGGATTCTGTGGCAAGGCCCCAGGCACTGATCCCCATGGGCAGAGCCCCCGCCATGGCGTCACTGGGCCGGGTTAGTAACGTACACGCCCTTGGCCTGGCACACAGCAGGACTCCCTGGCTCGGTGCCAGTCCCGAGCAGGGCCAGAACGCCCGGGCCCAGAGCACGTCCGGGTTAACCCCCTCCCGGCCAGGGCTCGGCTCAGAACCCCGGTACAGGTGCGGGGAAAGAGCCCCAGAGCCCCGGGCCGGCTACAGGGCGGCGCTTGCCAGCGGGGTACGCTCAGCGAGCGTGGCAGTGCTCAGCTGGGACTCCCTTCCTGGCCAGCCAGGCAGCAGCTGGCTCAGCGTTTCTAACCACACATGGGGCCAGCCACACTTCCCCCCCCCCGGGGAGCCAGCCCGGCGGCCCAGACCCACGAGTCACATGAGCCACAGGCAGCTGTCACCCCTCTGGGCTAAACCAGCTGAAGGACTAACTGAGCTGTGTGGGCTCCTGAGTTCCATCCCCAGGGCTGGCAGGGGAGTGGTGCCCAGTGGTTAGAGCAGGGGGGCTGGGAGCCAGGACTCCTGGGTTCCATCCCCAGCGCTGGCAGGGGAGTGGGGCCTAGTGGTTAGAGCAGGGGGGGGGGGGCCTGGGAGCCAGGACTCCTGGGTTCCATCCCCAGCACTGGCAGGGGAGTGGGGGATAGTGGTTAGAGCAGGGGGGGGGGGGGGGGGGAGGGGGGGGGGAGGGGGGGGGGGGGGGGGGGGGGGGGGGGGGGGGGGGGGGGGGGGGCGGGGGCCAGGCTGGGGAGCAGGGATGGATCCTGGCTGGACCCAGCTGTAATCAGCACCGACACACCCAACCCAGGACCTGCCGACCTGAGAGCGCTGCTCATTTAGGGCCAGATCCAAAGCCTGTCGGAGGCCGGGGGGGGGGGGAGGGGAAGGAGGGTTCCATTGGGCTGGGGGGTCAGGCCCCATGGACCAGTCTGAGCACCGGGACTGCTGGCCGAGGCCTCACAGGGGATCCAAGGCCCAGCCCCCCTCCCCCAGCACCTTTGCGCTCTAGGATTTCCTGGCAGGGGAAGCCACCGCAGGGGTGGGAGGAACTAACCCAGACCAGGATGGAGAGGGAGGGTTGGCGCTGCCGACTCTGTGCTTTCACTTTCCTTGTCATCTGGGGCCCAGGTGCCGGATTGGGGGCGGGGGCGCAGCCAGTTCTTCCAAAGCAGCGTTCAGAAGCCCCCTCCCCCAGGAAGGGTTTCACAACATACCCCCCAGGGCAGGAGCGGGACCTCGCTGAGGCTCCTGGCCCCAGGAACAAGGCCAGTCCCAGGGTCCCAGAACGGGGGAAGTCCCTGGCACGGCTGCTCAGTTACCCAGGGCCCAGAGAGCCCAGCCGGCACCAGCCCAGAGACCTTCTCCAGTCAGTTTTGCTCCTGGACAGCTGGCAGGGGCCTGGCAGGCCCTGATCCCTGCTCAGGCGGGTGCAAAGGAGGAGTAACTCCTGGGCGTGGGGAGACTGCCACCCTGGCAGCCAGGCCCAGCGCCTCGTTCACACCCCATGTCACTCCAAGGCCCAGCAGACGCTTCGGAGAAAGGGCCTCAGCGTTACAGCTGCCCCCGCCTTGGCTAAGGGAGCTCGGCCCAGAGACACCCCAGGCCCCCAGTAACACCCCATGGACCCAGCACAGCCCTCCCAGGTCCCCTCCCCACACGGAGCAGGAAGAGGGGCCCACGCCCCACTACCCTGCTAAGGCGCCTTTCCAAACCCGATCCCACCTAGGCCCCAGAGAACCCCCAGGGGTCAGGGCTTGTGGGGAGGGGCAGTGTTTGGTTTGTGGGTTGGGGGCTGTGTTACCCGCGGGGGAGGAGAGGGGGCCTGTGTTACCCGAGGGGGGCTGTGTTGGGGGGGAGGAGAGGGGGCTGTGTTAGGGGGGAGACTGTGATAACCGGGGGGGGAGGGAAGGAGGCGCTCAGACACTTTCCCTCACACACGTAACAAACTTTTTGAAAGTTTTTCCAGCTGGCTCCGGCTCGGGGCGGAGAAGGGCCCGGCCCGAGGGGGGCGGGCAGCATCCGTCGGGAACAGCCCAGCCCCCCCCCCCCGCCAAAGCAGAGAGCGAATCGCCGGGACTCTCAAACACTTGTGCCCCCCCCCGCTGCTGGATTTGTAAACTTCCAACCAAACACGAGATTCACCCTGGGCGCTGTAATGCGCTTGGGAACAGGGCGTGTGTGCGGGGGGGCTCTAGGGATGGGCGCAATGGGCTGGAAGCTGTTGGGGACGCCTCATTCCTGGGGGGAGCGCAGGGGGTGGGACCGAGAGACTCATGCGGTATTTGGGGGCGGCTGCCCCACGCGGGGGCCTGTGCCCGGCCCGGCGCACGAAGCTGGGGAGGGGGCGCGTACGGGGGTGCTGGGGAGCGCAGGGGCTAGGGGCGCGCGCGGAGGGGTGCTGGGGGCGCGCGGGGGGGCGCAGGGGGGAGCGCGCGGGGGGGTGCAGGGGCTAGGGGCGCGCGGAGGGGAGCGCGGGGAGCGCGGGGGGGTGCAGGGGCTAGGGGCGCGCGGAGGGGTGCTGGGGGAGCGCGGGGGGGGGTTGGGGGGCGCGGAGGGGTGCTGGGGGGGCGCGCGGGGGGGCGCTTACCCACGGTGGTGACCAGGGTGCTGGAGAAGAAGAAGGCGGAGGCGAAGTCCCAGTTGGAGGCGCCGGCCGAGCCGTTCCGCAGCACCGACACCCCGTAGCGGTTGGCGCTCAGCACCCGCTCCAGGAAGCGCTCCAGCGCGCTCTCGTTCAGGCAGGGGCTGGCGCCCAGGAAGGCGGCCTTGAGGCGGCGCAGGTCGGCCCGCAGCCGGCTCTCGTAGGGGCGCTCGATGGAGGAGACGAGCAGGGCCCCCAGCAGCAGGTAGCTCAGGTAGCCGAGCAGGCAGAGCCCCAGCAGGGCGCAGCGGGGCATGGCACGGCCGGAGCCCCGTGCGCCCTGGGCGCACCGCGGGGAGGGGAGACCCGGGCCCCCGGGCAGAGCCCTCGGTGCGCCCCCAGGGAACGGGGGGACCCGGAGCCCCTCGGCCGCCGCTCGCCTCCCGGCTACGTGTCCGCGCCGGGAAGGAGCAGAGCGGAGCTTCCTGCGGCGAACCCCGAGCCCCAGAGACCAGCCGGGCCGGTCCCCGAGCGGCCGCGCACCGACCCCTACCTGCGCCCCAGCGCGGCTCCTCAGGCTGCGGACAAGCCCCGCCCAGCGGGGCGGGGCTGGGACTCGGGGCCCCGCCCGCCCTCGGGGGGACCCCAGGGGATTCCCCGGCGGGGGGAGGCGGATTCCAAGGCCAGGCAGGAGCCGGGGGGGCACATGCACCGGACCCTTGGCTGCTCTCCGGCTCCTTTCCTACAGGGATCTCAAAGCTCTTCACAGACAAGGGCCCAAGCCTCCCATTCCCCCCCCCCGGAAACGGGTCACTGCTCTTCCTATTCCACAACTGGGGAAACTGAGGCAGGGGGAAGGGGTTTGTCCAAGGACGGCGTCAGCAGCAGAACCCAGGAGTCCTGGCTCTGAGCACTGGGCCCCGCTCCCCTCCCAGGGAGAAAAGTCTGAAACCTTCTAAAAACCACTCTGGAGTCTGGCCAGTGGGAGGGGACGTGTAATCAAGTGACATGGGTTTTAACACAGCTGGGTGTGTGCACACACACACACACACACCCCAGCCAGTGCAATGAGCCTGGAACAAGGGCATCTGTGTCTGGCAGGGCTTGTTCTCTATCTAGTGTGTGTACACACACACACACAGACACAGACACAGACACACACACACCCTCTGCCCTGGGGTCACCTGCTGGGTGACAGTGGTACCCCGGTGGCCGGGTCGCTACAAACAGTAATTTTCCCTCATTGTTACTCACACACTCTTGTCAACTGTTGAGAACAGGCCACTTCCACCTTGATTGAATTGGTCTCCTTAGCACTGACCCCCCACTTGGGAAGGCAACTCCCATCTTTTCATGTACTGTGTATTTATACCTGCTCCTGTATTTTCCACTCCATGCATCTGATGAGGTGGGCTCTAGCCTACGAAAGCTTATGCCCAAATAAATGTGTTAGTCTCTAAGGTGCCCCAAGGACTCCTCGTTTTCTCTAGTGGGACCCTCTGACACACACACACACACACACACACACACACCCTGTTGTGTGAGCTGTGCAGTCTGGGTCTGGCTCTGGTCTCAGGCACCGGGTAAATTGGGAGCAGAGCAGCCGAGGTCAGTGAAATGGCACCGGGGTAAAACTGGTGCAGGTGGGAGCAGATTCAGCCCTGGGTGTTCTCCTGATCTTCTGGGAGCTTTGTCCCTGTGTAACCCCCTTCCCCTCTCTTCATCCTCTCAGGCTGCTGAGCAATTGGGGGAGAGGGGAGGGGGGGGGCAGGGACCCTGCCCTAGCATCCTTGCTGTGCAGCGTGGAGTGAACCATGCCCAGCTGATAACGGCGTTCCTGCTCCAGGGCTTGGTCTGAGGTCACCAGCCGGGCCAGGCCAGGCCAGCACAGCACAAACTGCAAAGCGACCCCAGCCCAGGAGAGGGACAGGGATTTGGTGGGTCACGAGGTCAGAGCCTGTACACACCAGGAAGCTGCTCTGGGCATAAGGGGCAGCCTGGAAGAGGAGCGGGCAAAGGGAGCTGCCAGGAGGGAAGGCCCAGCAGGGCAGAGGGACTGGCAGGGGGTGCAGGAGGGAGGGCGGGGAAGCCAGTGCTGGGGTGCCTGTGTATCCCAGCAGCGCCATGGGGCACGTCCCCTTCCCTCTGCCCAGTAACGCTGAGGCTGCTGCCTCCCACCTACTGGTTGAGCTTTACAAAGCGTCCTAAGGAACCTAGCGCCCAAGTCCCAACCCCCAGGCAGCTTCGAAAATCCCAGTCCAAAGTCACTGTCTGAACAAAACACGCAGAGGAACCAACTCGACCCCGGGGGAAGGAGGAACAAGGGCCGGGGGAGCAGGTGACAGTCCTCGTCCCTCTGCCGTCGGCCCCTTCCACTGCAGATTGCTCCATCTGGGCCAGGAAAGTCCAGTTTGGGCAGCGCTTGTAAGGAGCTATCCCAGTCCCTAGTAGCCCCCTTCGATCTGTCCTGGGGGCCCCCAGGGGTGTCATGACCCTGGAGAGGGGGGGCCCTGACTGAGCCTTACAGGAACTCAGGTGACCAGATTCCAGACTGGAGGGTGGTGGCCGGTTAAAGTCCAGGAGACCTTTCACAGAGGTGCAGCCCCTGCCCCTTGCCTTGCATCACACATGCTCGGTCCCAGTGGGCAACCATTGGGCTCATTGTGGGCACTGTCTCTGGCTCAGACCAAGCGGGCGTATGGAACGGCACAGCACACGGCCTCACAGCTCTCAGTGCACGGTCCGGTGTGTAGCCGGCGCTTCCCACAGCGGCAGCGCTGGGTTGCGTGATATTAAAAACCAAACTGCCCCGCACTAGCAGCTGGACCAGACACCCAGGTTAGCTCGGGGATGGTCTACACTAGAGAATTAGATGGACCCAGCTACGCCCCTCGGGTTTAAACCAACTTACCACCCCCACCCTTGGAGACAGCGTCCGGGGAAGGGAGAATAGTCCAGTCAACCTAGCTACACGTCTCGGGGAGGTGGGCACGGGTAGTGTCTTCACTGGTGCACACCAGGCAATGGGCTTTAGCACGTGTTAACCCGGCCGCGGTATTCAAACCACGGCGCTGGAGGAGCCGTCATAAGGCCACACGCTGTGCACAGGGGTTGGTTTATCTATGGTGCCACTGTGCTCCCTGAGGCCCTGCTGGGCTCTCCCCACTGCAAGGTCCCGGGCTTTGACCCGACTGAGCACATCTCCTTTCAGAAGCTGCTTGCCAGGAAACAATGTCAAGATAAAGAGCTGAAGCAGCATCAAACACAACACGTCCCCCACCCCACTCAATTCCCCAGCAGCCAGGCTGGCTCTTTGAAATGCAGATAGACTGGATAGCTGTGTGGAGAGTTGTGAACAGAGGAGAGATGGCCTGCAAAGCTTGGCAATTAAGCTCAGAAATGGGCATTAAAGGATCTGTGTTTACCAGGCGGGGCGGGCCACTTAGCACTTAAATAAATAAAACAAACGAGCATCCTTGTGGCACTTTAGAGACTATAACAAATTTATTGGGGCATAAACTTTCGTGGGCTACAGCTCACTTCATCAGATGTATTAAGTGGAACATACAGTAGGGAGGTATAAATACACAGCATATGAAAAGAGATATTTACACTTCCCGACTGTATGTTCCACTTAATGCATTCGATGAAGTTGGTCTTAGCCCATGAAAGCTTAGCCCCAAATACATTTGTTAGTCTCTAAAGTGCCACAAGCATCCTCGTTGTTTTTGCTGATACAGACTAACACGGCTCCCACTCAGCACTTCAATAAATGTTCATTCGGATTTGATCAGTTCAAGTTACGCAGTGTTCACACCAACATGGGAGATGGAAGCTCAGGTAAATGTGGAGTTTTCAGTTTGTGACTCACTATTTTAAGTTTCCTCTTTTCAACTAAAAAGAGGAAGCTGTAATGCCCCTAAAACCCTTCATAGCGGAGCCCCTTGTGGGCTGGAGTTAGGGGGAACTTCCCTGTGGGTGCCGGGTTGCAGAATGCTCCACCGCAGGCATTCTCACCTCGTCCCCGTTCCACTGGACTCACAGCAGTGGCTACCAGCCTAGGTGGACCCCAGGCCTGAGCCAGCCTCACAGTTCCTATGAGAACGGAGGAAACACCTTGTATCACCACCAAGGGGGTGAGTATTGGACCGAACCTGCTATTTTCAAGCAGCACCAGATCAAAGGCTCTATCTGGCACCTTTGCCTGTCTTCCCTGACCCTGGGGCTCAGAGGAACCCACCTCAATCAATCCCCTCTAACTAGGAGTTTGTGTGTTAATGCAGGTGGAACCAATGTGCAGTCTGCAGAAACGCCAAGTCCCAGCTTGCAATGCTCCTGCTCGACCCAAATGCCAGAACTCAGCGAGTCCCAGCAAACCACATTCCATCCTGAACTGAGGGCTGCGGCCTATGGAGATGCCAGTCCCAGCATGCCTTGCTCCATTGTATGGCATGAGCCGTGGCCTGTGGAGACGCCATCCCAGCATGCCTTGCTCCATTGTATGGCATGAGCTGGGGCCTGTGGAAACGCCATCACAGCATGCCTTGCTCCATTGTATCGCGTGAGCTGGGGCCTGTGGAGCCGCCATCCCAGCATGCCTTGCTCCATTGTATGGCATGAGCGGGGGCCTGTGGAGACGCCATCCCAGCATGCCTTGCTCCATTGTATGGCGTGAGCCGGGGCCTGTGGAGGCGCCAGTCCCAGCATGCCTTGCTCCGGGGGGCTGGCTGCAGGCTCAGGGGTGCCCTGTCGGGGTGCGGGGGCTGGGCTGGGACAGGCGGGGGCCTGCAGGCTCTGGGGCAGGGGCCCTGCTGCTCACTGTGGCTCCTTGGCCAGGCTGGGAGGGTGACTCCAGCCACGCGGGGTCCCAGCCCCAGACCCTGGGGGGAGGGGCGCTCCTGGGCCTGGGCCTACAGCACTGGGGAAAGCCTGAGCTAGAGTAACCGGCCGCCATCTTGGAAAGGGGCAGCGAATGGGACTTGCAGCCACGTGACTGCCCCGCAGTCGCCATCTTGTGCAGGGGGAGAGAGAGTGGCATTTCTGGTCACGCGACCACACATGCAACGCGTCGTCTTAGCAACGTGACCTTCCGGCGCATTGTCCAACGGACGCGCCACGACACCGCGCCGGGCAACGGGCACCCGGCCGTTGCCCAATGAGCGCGGCGGCGGGCCGGCACGTGACGCCCCTGCCCGACCCGTGATTGGCAGGGCAGCGACGACGAGCGCTGATTGGCAGCGGCGGCGGACAGTGCCGTTTTCCGATTGGTCGGTTGGCCCTAAATGGGCGGGGCTTAGATTAAAGCGGCAGCGAGGCCCAGCTGACAGATCCCCAGGAGCGAAGCGAGATGAACCCGGACGGCGGCCCCGGCGGGGGGCTCCGGCAGCGTCAGTGGGGGCGGGGCAGGGGGTGTCGGGGGGGTTCTGGAGCCCGGGGGGATGTGGGGGGGTCGGGGGCGGTTCAGGCCCCTGGCCGCGGGGCCGGTCCCGGCAGTGGCCTCTGGGGGTTGCTGCCCCCGAGCCCGTGGGGGGGTTCGGGGGGGTCTGGAGTCGGGGGCGGTTGTGGAGCCCGGGGGGATGTGGGGGGGTCTGGGGTGGTTCTGGAGCCCGGGGGGTTCTGGAGCCCGGGGGGATGTGGGGGGGGGGTTCTGGAGCCCGGAGGGATGTGGGGGGGTCTGGGGCGGTTCAGGCCCCTGGCCGCGGGGCAGGTCCCTGCAGTGGCCTCTGGTGGTTGCTGCCCCCGAGCCCGTGGGGGGGTCGCCCTGTCCCCGGGGCTGTCTCGGGGACCCCCCCCCGTGGCTGGCGTCGCTGGAGGCCCCCGTGGGCAGCCCCGGCAGAGGGGCCCGCGGCTCAAGGGGCTGCGCCAAGCCAGCGTCTCCGGCCTCTAAGCAGCTCGCTTGGGGGGTGCCCCCCTGTGCCCAGTCCCTGTCCCCTGGGGTCCCATCGCCCCCATTCACCTGCTGTCTCCTTCCCGCAGCCTCCAAGCGCCGGCTGCCGGCCGCTGCCCCCAGCATGGCCGATCCTCACCAGCTCTTCGATGACACCAGCTCCGGCGCCACCGCCCTGGGCAGGGGCTACGCGGCCCAGCAGCCCCCGGCCGCGGGCTACCCCGCGCCGGGCTCCTTCCTGGCCGAGCCCGTGTCCAGCTTCGCCATGGCCTACGGCAGCACCCTGGCCAGCCAGGGCAAGGAGATTGTGGACAAGAATGTGAGTGTGGGGCCGGGCTAGAAGACCCAGGGGCTGCTTCTCTCTGACCCTGCCCTCTCCTTGTGATGCCCCCTGCTCTGCCCTTGGTGCTGGACCCCAGCCCTGGGCCCCCACATCCTCCCCACCCCGTGGCCTGAACGGCTTTTCTCTCCTTGCAGATTGACCGCTTCATCCCCGTGACCAAGCTGAAATATTACTTTGCCGTGGACACCGTCTACGTGGGCAAGAAGCTGGGGCTGCTTCTCTTCCCGTTCATGCACCAGGTGAGCCCAGAAAGGCTGAACCAGGCTGGGTAATCGGAGCCACGGCCTTGTTCGTCAGCAGGTTGGGTGATGGGTGTTGCAAAGGGCTCTTTGGCCTGAAAACTTTAAATGGAGGATTGAAGAGTCCAGGATGCCACCTCCACCACCAAAATCAGCCGGCTCCTAAGTCAGGCTGCAATCACATACCTCCTGCACGTACAGGGTCGTGCGCGTCGTCCCCATCCGGGGCCGCTCCGCTCCCTGGTGTGGAGAACGCTCTCTAGATGGCCAGTCTGACTCCACAGGGCCCGTTCTGCAGCCCCTTACAGCCCCGTTACACCCATGGGAGGGGGGTGCTGGCGGTACGGCCGTGCTGCCGGCAGGGCTCAGGGCGATGCTGCACCCGCACGCTGCGTAAGGGACCCTCCAGTGCAGGGCGCTGGCTGCTGGTTGCTGAGCACTGCACCGAGGGACGCTCGCTGGGTGGCCTGGATTTAACGCTAAACCAGCTCCCTGGCTGGTTTGGGAGGACGGGCCCCATGCCGAGATTGCCCTCCCTCGCCAGCTCACCCCTCCTGGCTCTGCAGCAGCTGGGTGTCTGGGGTTCCTCTCACAGGAGTGTCTCTTGGCAGGACTGGCAGGTGCGATACCAGCAGGACACGCCCGTAGCACCCCGGTTTGACATCAACGCCCCCGATCTCTACATCCCAGGTACCTCGCTGGGCAGCAGAGCGTGGTCTGACTTGCCCCCGTGCAGAGGGCGGGGCCTCGTCCTTCCGGACCGGCTTGTAGGCTGAGTCCCATGCAAATTGCAGCGCTGGGTGTTATGGCCTGACTTTCGGGGGTGTTTGCATGGGGGGCTGAAAGTCGCGTGGGTCACCGTGGATATAAATGGACCGATCCCAAACCGAGTAGGCACATGGATTGGTTTCCTCCCTGAAATCTTCCCTGGTTTCCGAGGCCTTGTCTATGGGAGGAAGCTGAGCGGCCTGGCTACGGTGGAGGAATTATTCTCTCTCTGGGAGTAAAGGCAGCAGAATTACTCCCTCCCCCATCTCGGAGTTTCCTGTGGGCATTGGCAGCCCTCTCGGCTCTGCTAGTAGCCAGGTTGGCATCTCGCATGAGCCCTTTCAGGGAGATCTCTGCATTCCCTAGCCCGTGGGCTGGGCTGGGCTGGGCCGGACTAGTCCCCTCTGCATGGGAGCAGTGAGTCTGGGACTTACCAGCTTGTCTCTCTTTCCTTCGCAGTCATGGCTTTCATCACGTACATCCTGGTGGCTGGCTTAGCGCTGGGGACCCAGAACAGGTGAGGACGTTGCTCCCCAGGTACAGCAGCAGCCTTGGGTCTGTGCTCTGCCCCGTCGGCGTGTGGTTCTCGCCGAGCACTCGTGCTGGGGGGTGGGTTTGTGTCAGTCACAAAGAAGCTCTTCCCCACACTCTGGGCTTGCTGCGGCCGGGACACGTCTGCGCTTGTGACTGAGGCACCAAAGGTCAGGCTGAGCCATGTGAACGAAAGCTTGACCAGAGTAAAACGGGCGCCTGCCAAGCGCCCGCATCCTTTCCAGGAATGCCCTCCGGGTGGGGGGTGTTACTGGGAGTGGGGGGACCCCAGCCTGAACCGGCCCCACCTTCCCAGGAGTCTCAGTTGGGAACGCCATGCTCCTGTCCCTGGAGGAGACAGTTCTGTGGGGGCCTCTAGCCAGCAGTACAGGCGCTTTCTGCGTCTCTCCGAGCCCAGAGGGAGGGCGTGGGGTCAGCCTGACCCTGCTGCTGGTGCCCGGCGCTCTCCTGGGGGCTGGGAGCTGGCTGTGTGGGAAGGGTTGTAGGTCCTGCTGCCAGCAGATGGCAAAGGAGGCTGCCAGGAACTCGCCCGTCTCAAGGCTGGCGCCCTTTGACCCTCCTGACCCCTGGGCGAATGCAGGTTTTCTCCCGACATCCTGGGCTTGCAGGCCAGCTCGGCCCTGGCCTGGCTGATCGTGGAGGTGCTGGCCATCCTGCTGAGCCTCTACCTGGTGACTGTGAACACGGACCTCACCACCATCGACCTCGTCGCCTTCTCGGGGTACAAGTACGTCGGGTGAGTGCTGGCCCCTCCCCGGCCTGGAGCTGCAACCACCGCACTCGAATGGGGGGAGGAGGCCAGTCCTGCGCCCGCTGGGGGAGCGTGTCCCAGGCTGGGATCTGCTGGGAGACCGGCTGGCCGACACAGACGTGCTGTGTGCAGAGTTAAAAGGGGCGCGACTCGGGTGTGGGTCCAGACCCCTGTCAAATGAGATGGGCGCCGGGGGATGCGTTTGGGAACGTGTCCCTGCCCCCAGCCTGTGAGTGACGCCGCCGCAATGGGGCGCTGCCCGAGGGCCCTGGCATGGGAGGGGGTGCTGGTGGCAAGGCTCTGGTGCCCGCAGGGCTCGGGGTGGTGCCCCAGACCCGCTCACTTCATGCCTTTCCTGCGGCAGGATGATTGTTGGCATCGTGTCCGGCCTGCTCTTCGGCAGGCCTGGTTACTACCTGCTGCTGAGCTGGTGCTGCCTCTCCATCTTCGTCTTCATGGTAAGGGCCGGCCGCGGCTTGGCAGGGCCTGGGTCACTCACTGGGGGCGGGTCTAGCTCTGGGGCTGGCTACTGGATTGGCTTGTTCTGACCTCAGGGATGCCCTGTGGTGCCTGGAGAGGGTCCCATGCCAGGCCCAGTACGTTGGGCTCAGGGTACTGGGTGGGGAAGAGGTGGCAGTATGTGGCTAGTGGCCCAGGGCTGCTCCCGCCAGGCCCTGGCCCAGCGCTCTCCTCTCTCCCCCCCCAGATCAGGACCCTGCGGCTGAAGATCCTGTCGGAGGCGGCTGCGGAGGGAGTGCTGGTGCGGGGGGCCAAGAACCAGCTGCGCATGTACCTCACCATGGCCATCGCCGCCCTGCAGCCGCTCTTCATGTACTGGCTGACCTTCCACCTCGTCAGGTGATGGGGCCTCCCTGCTGCATCCTCTCCAGCTGCCCCGCCGAGCCCCCTGCCTGGGGCCTGTTCACAGCCAGGCGGGCGTCAAATAAGGCCGTGTCCGCCCCAGCTTGGGCTGCGGTGACGTCCTTGTGTTAGGGCTAGTGGGGGGGTCTGGGTGAGGGGCTCCTGGCCAGGGTATGGGGGGGGGGGGGTGTTCCCTCTCTGATGGGTTTAGCCCTTCGGTAAAGAGACACTGCAGGGTTGTGTTTAAGGGCCTCTAACCCCAACCTGGGGTGTGGAAGGGAGGGTGTCCCCTCCCCCTGTCAACGGGGGAGGCAGCTGGAGCTTGGCATGTTCCCAGCGTGGGAGATCCCAGGCTCTGCCCTGGCAGTGTCCCTTACCCTGCAGTGCCTCCTCCGTGGGCAGCTCTCTTCCAGCCGGGCCGTGAAGAACCTGCCTGCTGGCAGCTGCCTGGAGCTGTGTACGGGCCAGCCCTGCCCCCTGCCTGCTTCTGCACAAAGCTGTTGTGGTGGTGCCGGTTTTGCGTGTGAAATCCCAGCCTACGTTCTTGCCTGGAGTCGCCCCCATCTCCAGGCTGGGCAATGCTGGCCCGGCGCTCACGGGGGCTGCTCTGTGCATGGCCGGCCATTTTGAACCAGCAGCTTTTCTTTGGTTTCTGTTGATGCTGGGGGCTGGGGCCAGTCTTGCCCTGAATGCTGCCTTTGGGCTGGTGCTACGTCGGGCCCCCTGCCCTGTCTAATGCCTCCTGCCGCTGGCCATGGGCTGGCTTCCTGCAGCTCCAGCTAATGCCTGAGCAGGCCCCCTGGCCTCCCCCAGCTTTGCTAGCCCCCCGCCCCATGTTAATGCATGTGCACTGCTGCCTGGTGGTTTCTCAGTATTACTCTGCTGCT
Organism: Platysternon megacephalum; assembly: GCA_003942145.1. Lineage (NCBI taxonomy): Eukaryota > Metazoa > Chordata > Testudines > Platysternidae > Platysternon > Platysternon megacephalum. The sequence continues at coordinate 906,863 of QXTE01000353.1, read as the reverse complement.
GCTGGGGGGCAGGCCGTGCCAGGCCTGCCTCGCCGGGGGCCGCCGTGACTGCATGCCACCTGGGCCACCCCCCCAGAACGTCTGTATCCACAACAAGCCAATAAACAGCAGCGATGGTGGCTCCGTGTGCTGGCTTCACGGGGGCCTTGCTCAGTGCATGGGGGGGCACTCGTAGCCAGCAGCGGGGACACCCCAGGAGAGCAAGCGGAGCTGTCCACATGGGAGCTGGCTGGGCGTACGGCTGCTCCCCAGCTCCACACTGCGGCCACTACTGCTCCTGCCCTGAGCTGGCTTGGCACACGCCAGCCTGGAGCCGCTCCCCTCCCCGGGGCCACCTGCCAAGCGGCCGTTCCCTTCCCCGCAGGTGGGGCCGAGAGCACCTCCTGGCCCCCTCAGAACCTGTTCTGTGGGTCAGGCTGCACCTGGAGGAAGCTGCCTGGGCTGGGCCTGCCCTAGGCTCCCGCTCATTAGGCCAGGCTAATAATCCCCTTGGCATCTGCAGGGCAAGGGTGGGTCTGAGCTTGTTTATTTCCAATTCAGGCTCCAAAGGGCAGGCTCCAAAGATAACCGAGAACGGCCGTGGGTGCCAGGCTGAGCCGCTGGGTCTCCTCCCAGCCCTGCTCTGGGGCCGGCTCTCTGCCCAGAGGCCAGCTGTGCAGTCCTGGGGCTGGCATCAGTGGCTCTTCTTCTCCTTGGACTTCGGCTTCTTCTCCTTCGGCTTCTTCTCCTTATTCAGCTTCTTCTCCTTCTTCTTCTTGTGCTCGTGGCCTGGGCCGTGGGGCTGGAGGGAGAGCACAGGGGGTTGGGGGGGGGGAAGGGTCTGGGCTGCCCGAGAGCCCAGCTCTGTCCCTGGCCTGGCTTGGTTTCCCTCCTCCCTGAGCTCGCAGCAGGGCCAGTCTGCTGAGGGGGGGCAGCACCTGCCCCCACGGGGTCTCTGATCTCCACTGGGCTCTGCTGCCATGATCCACCTCTGTTCCCTGGGGACTGGGCCCAGGCCCAGGCCCTGACCCTCCAGGACGCTGTTCGCCCACTAGCGCCAACTGCTCTCTGCAGCCAGGCCCAGCCCGGCCTGGGGGCTGTAGGTCCCGCCCTGACCGCAGCAGAGGCTGGATTCCAGCCCTGTGGGGCTGGGATGGCCCTTGGCAGCCAGCCATGGCCCCCAGACCTGGGCAAACAGGGAGCGGGGAGCCAGGAACCAGGCTCGCATGCAGGGGCTGCTGGCCGTGTACCCTCCCAGCAAGAACACGGTGTGGGGCAGTCTGCTGGGTGAGGAATAGACCCCCCTTCCCCTGGCATGGGGCTAGGGCAGAGCGAGGAAGAGAACCCAGGAGTCCTGGCTCCTAGGCTCCAGCCCCGCAGTGGTGGCGGCAGCCCCTGGGCGAGGGGGACGAGGAGGCTGGGCTGGCAGAGCTGATCTCAGCCCTTCCCCAGGGGGTCTGGGCCCCTCAGCCCCCTACCTTGCCATGGTGCTCCCCGTCGCTCTCACTGGAGCTGCTGCTGGAGTCCGAGGAGGATCCGTGCCCGTCCTGAGAGAGAGAAGAGGCTCAGCCTGGTCCATGGGGCCCCCCAGCATCGCAGCGCTATGGGGGGGTGCCCCGAGCAGGTGCCCCCCCCACCCAGAGAACCCCAGACACCCCCACTCCGGCGAGGGGAGTCCCGGGGTCTAGTCTCTGCCTGTTACCAGAGCTGGGGGCCAGGCCCGATTCCTGCCCCACCCCGGGCCCCTGAATCCTGCCCCAGCCCCTCCTCACCTTGTGCTTGGGGTGGCCCGGGTGAGGCGGGTGCCCCCCTTTCTTCCCCGCCTCATGTTTCTTGGGGTCCGAGCCAGCAGCTGTGGGGCAGAGGGGAGCGTGTCAGGCCGGCTGTGCCACAGAGCCGCCCCCCCCCCCCCATGGATGTGGGGCCCCCATGCCGGGCTGCTGGTGTATCCCCTCCCCCCCCCCCGCAGCGCCCAGCACCCGCCCCCCAGCCCGGAGCAGCGTCGGTGCAGCCGCCTCTTGGGGAGCACCAGGGGGTCCCCACTCAGCGCCGGCGGGGGGACCTGGAACACCGGACCCGGGGGGGGGGGAGCTCCTGGCCCCTGCGAGGGGCTCTGCGGGGGGGGGGGGGGCTCCTGGCCCCTGCGGGGGGCTCTGCGGGGGGGGGGGGGCTCCTGGCCCCTGCGAGGGGCTCTGCCGGGGGGGGCTCCGGGGGGGCTCCTGGCCCCTGGGGGCTCTGCCGGGGGGGGGGGGGGCTCCCCGCTCACCCGCCGCCCGGTTACAATCCATCCTGCTCCGCAGCCCGAGTCGCGGCGGGGCCGGGCCGGGCCGGGCTTTATGGGCAGCTCCAGGGCGGGACCGAGCGAACCTTGTGCCCGGCCGGGGGGAGGGGCTGGGTCATTCCCTCCCCCAGACGGGCGGGGGGAGAGAACCCAGGCGTCCGGGCTCCCAGCCCCCCCCCCCTGTAGACCAGCGGTTCTCGGGGGGGCTGCGAGCAGAGCCGAACCCGCGCCCCGTGGGGGGCTCCCGGGCCTGGCACCGGGGCGAAGCCGAAGTCTGAGGAACGCAGCTGGGGGGGGGGGGGGGGGGGGGGGGGGGTTTA
>QXTE01000353.1:885629-899303 GCA_003942145.1 Platysternon megacephalum | reverse complement strand
CGGGGGGGGGGGGGGGGAGCTCTCCGGTGCCCTCAGCGCATCTCCATTAAAGCGCTGCAGTGCGTGCAGACCTGCCCGGAGCGACATGCACAGGGGGGCGGGTACGGCCGGGCTGGAGGTAGGCGCAGGAGCAGAACCGTTTCCTTTTTTCCTTTATTCAAAGAAATCTCAGTGTAAAAAACAAATTTAGCAGCTAGCCCGGACTCCGCCCCTCGCTCTCGGGCCAGCGCCACGTCCCACACGAAACAACGACCCTGCCAGCGACACCCACGACCCGGGGCTCAGACACTCGAACAGGCCCCGCCCAGTGAGCACCCCCCAGTCCCACCTCTGGGGACACGGCCAAGGGCCCTGTTTCCTGGCACGTTTCAATGAGGTTTATGCCATGGAGAGGCATCGGAGTGTGGGCTACACCCAGCTCCGGTTAGTACCGGCCACTGGAGCGGCCTGCAGGCCAGAACCGCCCTGCTCTACCACGGACCACGTCGCTGGGATCCCCGGCCCGGACCAGGCGCAGCGTCGCTGGGATCCCCGGCCCGGACCAGGAGCAGCGCTCGGCAGGGACGGGGCAGCGTCTGGGATCCCCAGCACGGACCAGGCGCAGCGTCGCTGGGACCCCCGGCCCGGACCAGGAGCAGCGCTCGGCAGGGACGGGGCAGCGTCGCTGGGATCCCCGGCCCGGACCAGGCGCAGCGTCGCTGGGACCCCCGGCCCGGACCAGGCGCAGCGTCGCTGGGACCCCCGGCACGGACCAGGCGCAGCGCTCGGCAGGGACGGGGCAGCGTCGCTGGGATCCTCACCCCTATTCCGGCTGCCCTGAGGGCGGGTGACAGCCCCACACCCAGCCCCTGGCTGCAGAGCGCCTGTGCCACACACACTCCTGGCGCTGGGGGGAACCAGGCAGGTGGCCAGGCCGGCTGGTCCCTCAGCATCCCGGGGAGCCCGCGGGGCAGGGAGCTGGTCTCAAGCGAGCAGCTGCTGGGCCGGGCCAGGGGGAGGAGCCGGCTCAGACACTTGCTAGGAAGGGGGGGGAGGGGGAAATATACCCCCAAGGAAGCCAGGGCCCAGCCCATGCTGGACCCCTCCAGCCCAGGAGCTCCCTGTCCCAGGGCATTACGCCAGGTTACAGGGCCAGGGTTTGGGTCACCCACCCCAGCCGCAGCCACGGTGCTGCCGCCCCAATCCCATGGCACCATGTTCGTGCCACTGCTGCCCTCTAGGTGCCGCGGGGCCATGGGGAGACGGGGTCCCCCAGGCAAATCAGCTGCTCAGGGCAGTTGGGGGCTGGGCAGGCTGGTCACAGAATTCCAGACCCCCTGCCTGTGGGGCACGCAGCTTTCCCCCCGCCGGGCATTTATACCCACACCGCCCGTGCTGGGGACATCCTGCTACCAACTCCCTGAGCAGCCCCGCAGGGCGGGAGCCCCAGCGGCCAGGCGGGAACGGGGTCCCGCAGGCAGGCACGGGCAGCACGTGGATCTGGCTATTTAAATCTCTCCCAACCAAACACCCCCCCCCGCCCCCCGATTATAAAGGCTTGTTAAGCAGAGGAACGGCACCAGATGCCCCAAAGCCCCACCGAGGCCCTGCTGGCTGCGGCCGGGTGGGCCGGTGTCTGAGACCCCAGGTGTCTGCCACTAACAGGTTTCACACTAATTATTCTGGTAAAAAAAAGTTTAAAAAAAATGGAAGCAAGCCCCCGAGAAAGAGGCCTGGGTGCTGCGAAGGCCCCGCCCGTGTGGCCGGGGCACAAAGACGCAGCGGTTGCTGGCGCGGGGAGTTTATAACCCAGGGACATTCCCACACCCCCGGCTCCAGTCACTCTGTGCTAGGCACACACAGCCGAGGCGCAGGTCCCGGCCGGAGCCCAGCGGAGCAGGGACAGCCCATGGGCCGGCTGCCCGGCCTCACAGCGTGTAGGCGTTGCTCATCAGGTACTCCTTGTCGTCCAGGGGGCTCCAGGGCACGCTCAGGGACAGCTCCTGGTTCCTCTTGCACAGCCAGACGAAGAAGACGACCACGGAGCCCAGCAGGACAGCGACGAGGATGGCCAGCAGCACGGCCAGGGCCACCACTGCGGGGAGAGGAGGGCCAGGTGAGCCGCAGGGTTCGGTGCCTGGGGCGAGCAGGCAGAGCCGGGAACACGCGGCAGCTGCTGAGCGCAGACTCCTGCTCTGCGTCCGCGGCCCCAGACCCCTCCCGGCACAGCCAGAGCAGAGCAGCAGGGGCGCGGCCCAGCCAAGGAGTGGGGAGATCCCAGCTGGAGCTCATGTCCCCACCCCCAGGCCCGGGGGGAGCCCAACCCGGCCACAGACAGCTGGCCAAGGGGATCCCACCCAGACCACGTGGCAGACAGAGGGCTCGAGCGCCGCTTACCTCTGCTGGAGTGAACGCCCGGCTCGGGCCCCTCAGCACCCCCTGCGAGAGGGAAAAGCGAGTTGAGACGGGCTGTGCCCTAGACGGCCCCTTCCCTGCCTGGCCCCCCACCGGCCGCAGCCTTTGAGCGTCTTCCAACTCCCAGGGTCAGCGGCCAGCCGAGGGCCCGGCCCAGCGCCCCACACAAACAGCAACCCCCAGGGCCGAGCCAGCCAATCCAGAGCTCAGGCAGCCCCCCCCAAACCCTGCCCCACGGGGGGCACCGAGCGGCTCCCAGGGAGCAGGCGTCTCCCTCACCTGCGGCCCCGCTGCACTGGCGCAGGCACAGCTCCTCCCGCAGGTAGTTGTTCTTGTTCCCCTTGCAGCCCCCGTAGATGAACTGCTTGCAGGCCTGGGCGGCCGGGTCGTAGTACCAGCGCGGGAAGGCAGCGCGGCAGGGGCCGGTCAGGCGGGGCGCAGCACAGGACTCTGGGGGCGACAGGTCAGCGCATTAACGCAGGGACTTGGCTCCCCACTCCCCGCCCCACAGCACCAGCTCTGCCTTACAAGGAGGTGCCCCCCCCGGTCAGTCGGCTCAGCCTGTGGGGCAGGGACAGAGGTTGCCAGGGACTGTCCTGTGCTCCCAGCCCTTTAGCATGCGGTGTCTGGGCGTTAGGAGGCACTGACCCGAGCACCTGGCCAGACTCTCCGCCTCACTCAGGTAGTTTGTTCCGGTTGCCTCCGCAGCCCCCGTAGGGGAACTGGCGGCAGGTTTTCGTCTCCGTGTCGAACCACCAGCGCGGGAAGGGGGCGTGACACAGGCCGGTGGCGGCTCTGGCCAGGCAGGGCGAGGGAGCAGCGTTAAGCTGTCGCCTGGAGCGGGGGGGGGGGGGAGAGAGGGGGGCACGGTTACCCCCTGGGTGCAGAGCCCAGCACGTCAAGGGGACCCCCCCAGCAGACCCGGCTAACGCACCGGGCGCATCGTCCCAGTGGGGCAGGCTCAGTATCCCGCCCCCAGGGGCGTTCAGGCCTAGGTCACCGGCTCCAGCTAGCGTCTGTCCTGGCACCGCAGAAGTGCAGCAGACAGACGGACGCGGCCCCAGGAGCGCAGGGAACAGAGCCCCTCGGATCTCCCTGCGAGTCGCCGCTCAGCGAGGGGGCAGCGTGGCCAGTTCTCTGGACACCCGGCATGTGGCCTCGCAGCCCTGCCCATGGGGACCTGGCCCGTGGGGCAGACGAGCCTCCCCAGAGACGTGGAGAAACGTTACCTGCGTAGGGGAAAGTGTTGGCTGGTTGGACGCGCCTGGCGGGCTCCTCTGTGAGGGGGAGAGTCTCAGGCCCTAGCCAATGCCCTAAGCGCTGCCCATGCGCCCCGCCTAAGGAGAGGCTTTAACGCCCCCACTCAGCCCCAGAGCACTGGACTGGATGCTGCGGAGCAGCTCGGGGCCGATGGCGGCCGTAACCGATTGTTCTCCAGCAATACCTGGCTGCTTATTCAGACTCAGGTGGGGTCAGTCCAGCCCAGGGGAGGAGAGGTCAGTGACCCCGGCCAGAGCGTTCTCCCCACCTCGGGGGGCAGGGAAAGAGCCGGAGCGGAGAACTCCAGATCTGACACACAGACCCCTGCTCTCAAGGGGATGGGAAGCCAGGGGCCAGCAGCTGACGGTCACCGGGAAGGGAGGGTCGGGCCTCCACCATCAGTGCCCACAGTCCAGCTCCGCACGCAGCCCTCGGCTAAGGGCAACGCCGGCCCTGGGCAGGCTGCGGGGCTCACCGGGGCTGGGCCAGTCAGCAGGGCGCTGAGCAATCCCCCATCAGATGTTCCTGGTTCACCCGGAGGTCACATTCCTGGCAGCTGCTTATCTCCGCATGGAAAAGGCGCCCGGACCCAGCAAGGAGCCCGGACCCAGCATGTCCCGTTTATCGAAGTCAGGGCTGGGAGAGCCCCAAGGGGGCTGTGTCCCAGGGTGGGGAGCAGGATTGGTCCCTAAAGATCATAGTGAACCCCCAAGTGGCAGGGGCTCCCACCTCCCCCCAGGAAGGCAGCCCCACCGCCCGCTGCTCACCATCTGCGCTCTGCTCTGTTCTCTGGCTGGCCTGTGGAATCTCGTTCAAGTCCTCCCCATCTGGAAATCAAGGGGGTTTGACGTCAGACCCGCACTGCGAGCCAAACGCGTAAGCCAAGCGTTCCCCCCACACTAGGCCAGCCCGCTAGAGACCGTCAGTGCCCACTGGCACCGCAGCTGGAGATCTAGTGCCTTGCTCCCAGCTCGGGGGTCCCTGCAGCCAGGTGCTCCCAGTCCGAACAGAGCCAGGACAGATTATTGTCCATTACACAGACTCGGAGTCCCAGCCCCATCGGGCCTCTGAGCGGCTCAGGGCTGAGAGACGTTTCTTCCCTAGTCTTGTTCTGCTCCCGCTTGGTCCCGGCCTTAATGCTCCCTGTCTGGCAGGCGTGTGCCACGCCCGAGCAGCCGAAGGAAGAGGGCCAGACACCCCACAGCTCCCTAGACCTTCGGCCAAGCTACGCCGCAGCCAAAACAACAGCGGGACCCCCCGCGCCCTCACCTGCGGCCGCAGCGCACGTCACCCGGCACTCGTCCTCCACCAGGAAGTTGTTGAGGTTGGCCCCACAGCCGCCGTAGGTGAACCGCTGGCACGTCCGGCTTGTGGCGTTGTACCACCAGCGTGGGAAGGAGGCCCGGCACCTGCCCACCAGCTTGGGCAAGAGGCAGCGCTCTGGAGACCAAAGCAGAGGCGTCTCATCAGCGAGAAGCTCATGTTTCTAGGCCCTGCCCCCAGCAGCCGGCAGCCTCGGCGCAGCACAGACGGGGAAATCTACGCAGACAGCTGGTCGGCGTGGCAGCCCCCCGCGCCCTCAGCACACCCAGGGTAATGAAGTGGCTTTGCCTAGAGGGAGCTCCTCCCGTGCACGAGGGGCCGGCCGGCCGGGAGAAAGCCCGAAGCTCAGCCCCCAGGACACTGCACGGAGGGGGCCTTCCCCTCGGCAGCCATCTAACCACCGCAGAGCCAGCGCCGTTCAGAACGGCTCCCATCCGCTGGGGTTCGGCACGCGCTGGAGCAGCGCTTCTCAAACCGTGGGTCGGGACCCAGTTTTAATGGGGTCGCCAGGGCTGGTGTTACACTTGCTGGGGCCCGGGGCCGAAGCCCTGGATGTCGGGGCTCAGGTTAGAGGCCCCCCCAGCTGGGGCTGAAGCCCTTGGCTCTGATCGCCCCACCCACGGCAGTGGGGTACTGGGGCCATGTGGTAATTGTCATTGTCCGACGGGGGTCGCGGTGCCAGGACGTTTGAGAACCCAGCGCTAGGGCGAAGTGGGTGCCGGACGCCGGGGCTAGCAAATCAGCACGTGGTGCAAGAGACTGCCTGGGCTGCCAGGCCGAGAACGGGGCCAGAGCTGCAGCATTTCAGCCCACGTCGCTCTGCAGGGTGGAGCCCAGGGCCACGGTGTGCCAAGAACCCCGGCTCCCCCCCGCCCCCAGGCACTGTGGCTGGCTCCACACTTTGTTGTTTTCAGAGCACTTCTTGCAAAGCAGTTTCTAAATTAGACACCCCAAGTGCTTCCTGGTTCCACACTCGGTGGGTGGGTTCAGCCCTGCGGTTGGTAAACAGGGATTTAGCGAAGGCCTGGCAGGAGGCCGAGGGGAAAGCAGGAAACGCTCAGAGAGGCTGTTCCGGGTTTGTCCACCCTCCTTTCTGTGTTGTTCCTGAAAAGGCCAAGATGGAACCAGGTCTCGTCTGTTCCCCTCCCGTCAGTGCCGGGGCCGGATTAACTCTGCATCCCGAGCCCCACCATGCTTTGGGGAGCCGAAGAGCCGGCATGCAGCCTGGAAATCTCAACCCCGCTCCCAAGCCAGCAGCTGCGCTTTCCTGACAAGCGAAGCAGAAGGGCGGCCCCGGGGTCACACCACAGGGCTGGGAGGCAGGCAGCTGGAGCACGGGGGTGTCAGACACCCAGCGTGCCAGGCCCCTCCCGCCTGGACAGAGCCACGCTTGTTCACGGAAATCCCCCAGCAGGAGGCATTGCGCAATCCCGGCTCCCGCCCCCGCGCCAGGGGTTGCACACGAGCACGGGAACAGCCCTGAGTTACCCAGATGCAAACCTGACCAGCTTTTCTCCAACAGAGCAGCAACCCCCAGGAGGCTCCGAGGTCCTGGCCTGTTTACGACGCACTCCTCCCCCAAGGGGCAGGAAGGCTGCCAGCTAACAGATGCTGCGTTCCCAGCTCCCGGGGGGGGGTCCCCACTGCTAATTCCCAGAGTTGAACAGGCCCCATAAAAATCTCTTGGCTCAGACCTCACTTCCCCACGTACCTGCCTCATGCTAAGCTGTTCTCCCCACCAGGGGGTAGCCAGGCCCCCCAGGCACCATTTGTTTATTTTAACCCTTTCCGGCTGGAGCCACCATAAAGCAGTAAAGACTCAGGCCCAGTCCCCCCCACCCCCCCTTTGTAAGTCACCTTTAAAAGGCAGGTAGCAATGAAACAAGTCTCTGTGCCCAGCCCCTCAGCCAGTGTCCCTGTCCCCATGGGACTGGGAAGAGGAGGGAGGATCAAAGCAGCTTCCCGATGCCCAGCTATTCTGCCAGACAAGACAAGCCTGTAATTCAGCTCCTGCGTGGGGCCCATGCGCCAGCCCTTCAGGGGAGCCGGGGAGGGGAGGAAGCTGTGGGAAATGCCGCATTTAGGTTCAGAAGCCTCGCGCCTCCCATGACACCTCCAGCGCTGCGGGTGCCATGCAGGGCAACTGGAGCCCCCCCCCAAAACACCGGAGCACCTGTTCCCAGCACAAGCTGTTCCGGCCAGAGCCTTCGGTGACGTCACCCAGAACAGGCTGGACCGGCTCTGCCACCTGCAGTGTCACTCTGGCTCACACCCGAGCTGCGGCTGTGCAGCGAGACGCAATAACCCGAACCCCAGGACGCTCCATTATTTACACTGGGGTAGCACCTCGGAGCCTCAGTCCTAGACCAGGGCCCCCCACGAACCCAGAGACACCCCTGCCCCAAAGCAGTCCCCTCCCAGGGGCCTGATCCAACCCACTAGCCTCAATGGGTTGCCGGCTCAAGCCCCGAGTGCCCGAGCCACACGCGTGTGAGGTCAGAGAGGCGCCGTTATATGTTGGCATGCTCAGCTCCCCGCCTGTCCTGCTGCAGCTCAGTGGGAGCAAGGCAGAGAGGGCAGGACGCACGGGAAAGCCCCAGATCCCTGATCTCCTTGGCCCCGATCTCAGCAAGGGAACCGCAGTGACACTTGTGCTCCTTGGCGGCAATAATCGCAGGATCAGGACCTTCGACTGAAGCTGCCAGGGCTGGGCCTTCCCTGGGGTTTGTCGGGAAAAGCCCGGCAGGCTTTTCAATGCACCAGAGCTCACGAGGCCGGTGTCCTCGGCACACTCTGCCCACTGCAGGCAGGACCTGACCCAGGCGCACACTCGTTTACTTCCCGCTGCCAACAGGAGTCCCAGCTCCACTCTAGTTCCTCCCCTCTTTCCTTGGGACAGAGGGAGTCATTGAGAGAGGAGCTGTGATTCACTCAGCTCCAGACAGGGGGTGGGGGAGGAGAGAGACAGACTCTGTGAACCTGTTTGCTCTGGATCCCGTTCGCTGAGGGTTTTGTTCTATAATCCCAGACACGTAGGACCTGAGAGAGGAAGTTTTGATCAGACCGTGACCTCATTGGGCCAGGAACTGCGTGGCCCTGTGACCCACTGGTGTGGGCAGGTCCCAGGGGCGATTGCAAAGAATCATTCTAGTCCCATCAGAGGCCCAGCCAAGTCTAAATGCAAGTTGCTGCCTCTCTGCCAAGAGCAAGGTGGGTATTTCAGTGAGTATTTACCTGCCGGCGTTTCTCCCGTCTCCACTACACCCCCCCTGCAAGCGTGTGACCCGCCATTGGACCGGCAGCAATTGAGACATCACAGCCAGCAGCGTGGTCACCACCTTGCTGTGACCCCGGGCACACGCCCTTGTGGTTTGAGAGCAGCAGTTCAGCAGGGCAGGTTCACATCCGCCTCATGAGTCACGGCAGGCTCCTTCCCGCAGCTGGCACAGGCCCCGCTGACGAGCTGGGGGAGAGGTGGGTCACACACCAGGCTCCAGAGGCTCATGGAGCTACGGTGAGCGGCCAGCCCCGTGGGCCCCATTTCCGCTGCCCTGCGCCTTGCGCAGGCGTTTAACCCCCTGCAGAGCAGGCATAAAGCAGCCCGTGTCAACGGCGGCATTTTGCACTGGGTAAACGACAGCACAAGGAGACTCCCCCCCCCCCCAAGTGTCTCTGCCCCAAGGCCAGAAATGGAGCTGCCCTGCCCTGGAGAAACATGGGAAATAACCCGGGAGGTGAGCCCTGCGCAGGGCACAGAACAGCTACAGCACTAGCAGCACTTGGGAAGGGTTTGGAGATGCAGCCGCTGCAGGAGAGCCCCCTGCTCGGTGTTCGCACACCCGGCCCCGTTCGCTCCCCCATAATAGATGTGATTCACAATGTTTTAACAGCAGGAGGGTGACCGGCTCCCGCCCCACGTGTGTGTGAATTCAGCATCCCACAGACTGCACGTGTCCAGTAACAATCGAAGCTCTCGCACTTCGGCCTCACCAGAACCCCACTGAAATTCTTCAGACAACCCAAGTCTCTGGACCACACGGCCTCAGTGCAGGGCGAGTCCCTTCATCTTTGCCACGCCCCAGTTTTAACTCGGGGGAGCGATCGCGTTCCCGGGGCCCCTCTGTGTCTCTGCACATTACCCCCTCAGAAAGGACTTGGCTACAGGGGGAAATTGATGCCATTTATGTCGATTTAAAAACCAAGTCCGTTAAACAGCGCAAACCAGTGTGGGTACTCGGGTTTCCTCTAGCCGGCGGGAACAGGCTGTTCTTCAGCCCAAATCGGAGCAGCCACCCTGAGGGTTGCGCTGGTTTAACGAGCCCTGTTTAAATTCACCACTTGGGTTACACCGGTGCAGGGTGAGCTCACNAAACATGGGAAATAACCCGGGAGGTGAGCCCTGCGCAGGGCACAGAACAGCTACAGCACTAGCAGCACTTGGGAAGGGTTTGGAGATGCAGCCGCTGCAGGAGAGCCCCCTGCTCGGTGTTCGCACACCCGGCCCCGTTCGCTCCCCCATAATAGATGTGATTAACAATGTTTTAACAGCAGGAGGGTGACCGGCTCCCGCCCCACGTGTGTGTGAATTCAGCATCCCACAGACTGCACGTGTCCAGTAACAATCGAAGCTCTCGCACTTCGGCCTCACCAGAACCCCACTGAAATTCTTCAGACAACCCAAGTCTCTGGACCACACGGCCTCAGTGCAGGGCGAGTCCCTTCATCTTTGCCACGCCCCAGTTTTAACTCGGGGGAGCGATCGCGTTCCCGGGGCCCCTCTGTGTCTCTGCACATTACCCCCTCAGAAAGGACTTGGCTACAGGGGGAAATTGATGCCATTTATGTCGATTTAAAAACCAAGTCCGTTAAACAGCGCAAACCAGTGTGGGTACTCGGGTTTCCTCTAGCCGGCGGGAACAGGCTGTTCTTCAGCCCAAATCGGAGCAGCCACCCTGAGGGTTGCGCTGGTTTAACGAGCCCTGTTTAAATTCACCACTTGGGTTACACCGGTGCAGGGTGAGCTCACCCACAGCAAGTATCCTTGAGGCCGGGGCCCTCAGAGCAGCCTGCGCTCACCAGGAAGTTGTTTTGTTGACAAGGTGGATGTGGGGTGGGGAGAGGAAGCTGCAGAAAGCTCCCTGCTCGAGGCCAATGACCTTCAATCAGCTCAGAGTCAGAGCAGGAGAGGGCGGTGGAGCCATCTTCACACCACGGGGGCCAGGATGGTTCTGGGTTACGGAGGGTTGCACACAACACCAGTGGGTCTGCGCTGCTCAGTTCCCCTGGAGCCTGGGCCTTGGCTCCCCTCCATGGCGAGCTGCCAGGGGCTGCCCGTAGCCAGATGTGCCTGGCCCAGGTAACCTGATCACGAGCCATCGTCCCTTTCTCTCCAGCCCCTCTAACAAGTAGACTTTGCAGCAAGTTCTGGTGCTGCCAACCCCTAGTGTGTGTGTGTGTGTGGTGGGGGGGGGGCACGGTCACAAAGGGAGCTCTGTGCCCAGGACACAGTTCCTCACAACTATAAGCCACTGACTCTCAACCTTTCCAGACTCCCGTCCCCCTTGCAGGAGGCTGATTTGTCTTGCGTACCCGTTTCACTGCACTTAACGACTTGCTTTCAAAATCAGGCACAAAAATACAGAAGTGTCACCGCCCACTATACTGAACAATTGCCGACTCTCTGACCTTTACCATCTAATTATACAATACATCGATTGGAATATAAATATGGTACTTACATGTCATTGGAGAGTACACAGAGCAGTGTAAACAAGTCATTGTGTGAAATTTCAGTGCGCACTGACTTCACGAGGGCTTTTCATGTAGCCTGTTGTAAAACTAGGCCACTCTCTAGACAAGTTGATGTACCCCCCGGAAGATCTCTGTGTACCCCTGCAGGTAAGCGCACCCCTGGTTGAGAACCACTGCTGTAACTCATGCTAGCTAGAGGGGAGGGCAGGCGCTCTCCTATTGAAACCTGATCCCATCCGCCCCCAGGGAGGAGAATGCCCATTTCTAGAGCCCCTACCCCAGGAAACAGTAGCCCAGAGACAAGGTGGGTGAGGTCATATCGGTCTCGCCAACAGCAGCTGGTGCAATAACAGACATGACCTCACCCATTGTCTCTCCAATATCCTGGGACCCGCAGGGCTACACCCCACTGCATAACACAGGATACTCGGCCTAGTGGTGAAAGCACAGGGCGGGGGGGGGGGGGGGGGGGGGGGGGCNCTCCTGGGTTCAGGTCCCAGCTCTACCACCCCACCTTAGGGACAGGAGACCAGCTCTTTGGGGCAGGTGGCACCTTTTTTGTTGTTTGTACAGCCCCTAGCACAGTGGGATCCCGGCCCACGGGCGGGGCAGTGAAGGGACCTTACAGGAGGCCTAGCCTCAGTAAAGAGCTTGGAGACCCTCTGACAGAGAACGCAACGTAAAGGCAGGAGCCAACTATTCAACCCCAGCAAGGTGCAGCCACTTCTGGGGTGGGAGGCCAGCAGGCAGACACCCTGCCAGTGCCCTGGGACTCGGACTCTGCTTCCGGTGGCTGTTAGGACCCCCCCCCATCGAGTTAGGACTCCTCCCAGCCCCCCCACTGTCCGCCCAGCCCCCCAACTCCGCCCCCCTTCTCCTCCCAGCCCCCCCATCGAGTCACACCCACCCACCCTCTGGCTGCACCACGCCAGGGAACATCCACCACCCCAGGAGGTTTTTCCAGGAAGTCTCACTAAGCCGGGCTGGGGTGTAAACCCCCCATTCCCTGTTGCGGGAGACCCCAGCCACGGGAGGCTCCGGCAGCCCCTGGGGGGGTGAAGTCCCGGAAAAGAGCCTGGCCCTGAACTACATTGAACAGGTGTTAAAAACCCAGCAGCAGAGCCAGGGACTGGGGGAGGGGAAGCGCCCCACACCCCCGGCTACGCAGCGCCCCAGGGGGGATCCTGGAGGCTGCCAGGGCAGCAGCTGAGGTGACACGCGCCCCCCGTCACAGCCCCACTCTGCACCCCACAGCCATGGGGAGTCAAGGAGCAACGCCCCCTTCCAGCCTACACCCCGATCCCCACAGGGCTCCCCCCCACATCCCTCACCCGCAGACCGCATCCCCACAGCCCCCCAGCAAGTCCCTCACATGCCCCCCCATTCCTAACACCCCCCATGTCCAGCCCCCCCCCCAGTCTTCCCAGGTTCCCCCAGCGCAGCCCCCACCCCCTTCTCACCCTGCCCCCACCCCAACCCCCGCGCACAGCTGCTCTCCCAGCTCCACCAGCCCCCCAACTCCGCCCCCTTCTCCTCCCAGCCCCACCAACCGCCCCCCTTCTCANTCGCGCCCCATCCCCGCGAGCGACTCTTGGCAACTGAGCCCGGCCCAGCCCCGCCCCTCGCGCAGCGCGACCAATCCGCGCCGCCCCGCCTCGGCGCGTCACGCAGGTGAGCCCCGCCCCTCGCGCAGCGCGACCAATCCGCACCGCCCCGCCTCGGCGCGTCACACAGGTGAGCTCCCTCCCCTCCCCCAGCGAATAGCCAATCGCAGCCGCCCTCACCTGGGATACGCCCCCAGCACGGGGAGGCCACGCCCCCTCGTTTGCATACGGGGCGGGCTCCCTTCCGCCTTTCGGGCCGGTTGGAGGCGGCGGGAGCGGGTCCGGTCCGAGCCCGGGCGGGGGGGTCAGTGGGGCTGCAGCGCCCCCCCCCCGCACTGAGCCGCCCGCGGCCCCAATTTGTGCCGAACCCCCCCAAAGCCAGCGGGGGGGTCTATGGCCCCCCCCGTGCGGCCCCGCCCCCCAGTTCTGCCCCCACCCCCCGAACTCCAGCCCCCCCCAAAGCCCTGCCCAGCCTGGCACCCCCCGGCACCCGGCCAAGCCGCAGCCTTGGGGAGCGTCCTGGGGAACAGCTGCGGGGTGAGGGGGTGAGGGAGGACGGGCAGGGCTGTGGGGTGAGGGAGGACGGGCAGGGCTGCGGGGTGAGGGGGTGAGGGAGGCCGGGCAGGGCTGNACAGGTGAGCTCCCGCCCTTCCCCCCGCGAATAGCCAATCGCAGCCGCCCTCACCTGGGATACGCCCCCAGCACGGGGAGGCCACGCCCCCCCTTTTGCACCCGGGGCGGGCCCCCTTCCGCCATTCGGGCCGGTTGGAGGCGGCAGGCGCGGGTCCGGTCCGGTCCGGTCCGGTCCGAGCCCGGGCGGGGGGGGTCAGTGGGGCTGCAGCGCCCCCCCCCCCCGGCCCCGCGGCCCCAATTTGTGCCGAACCCCCCCAAAGCCAGCGGGGGGGTCTATGGCCCCCCCGTACTGGGGGCTGCCGGGGGCCCCGCCCCCCAGTTCTGCTCCCACCCCCCGAACTCCAGCCCCCCCCCAAAGCCCTGCCCAGCCTGGCACCCCCCAGCACCCGGCCAAGCCGCAGCCTTGGGGAGTGTCCCGGGGAACAGCTGTGGGGGTGAGGGGGTGAGGGAGGACGGGCAGAGCTGTGGGGGTGAGGGGGTGAGGGAGGACGGGCAGGGCTGCGGGGTGAGGGAGGACGGGCAGGGCTGTGGGGGTGAGGGAGGCCGGGCAGGGCTGTGGGGGTGAGGGGGGCCGGGCAGGGCTGCGGGGTGAGGGAGGCCGGGCAGGGCTGTAGGGGTGAGGGGGTGAGGGAGGCCGGGCAGGGCTGCGGGGTGAGGGAGGCCGGGCAGGGCTGCGGGGTGAGGGGGTGAGGGAGGACGGGCAGGGCTG
>QXTE01000353.1:856947-876418 GCA_003942145.1 Platysternon megacephalum | reverse complement strand
GGGCTGCGGGGTGAGGGGGTGAGGGAGGCCGGGCAGGACTGCGGGGTGAGGGGGTGAGGGAGGACGGGCAGGGCTGCGCTGAGGGAGGCTGGGCAGGGCTGAGGGGTGAGGGAGGCCGGGCAGAGCTGTGGGGTGCGGGAGGACGGGCAGAGCTGTGGGGTGAGGGAGGACGGGCAGGGCTGCGGGGTGAGGGAGGGGGTGAGGGAGGCCGGGCAGGGCTGTGGAACAAAGAGGGTCAATGATTGACTAGGGCTCGGCCTCCTCCCCGGATTATTGCCGTTTTATGGCTCTAACACCCCCAGCTTTAAAAAAGTCGCTGACGCATTGGTAACCCCTCGTGCCCCCGCCCAGAATCACACCCCCCCGCCCCAGCGGGAGCCTGGCATGAACTGGGGGGCTCATGCCCCCGCATGCCCCCGGCCCGGCCCAGCTGCTGGTTCGCCCCGGCTGGCAACCTCCCTCGGCCAGGGGAGAGCCGCGGGGCTCTGCCCCCAGAGCCGTGACTAGGTGTGTTTCTGGAGAGCCTGGGGCCTCAGCCACGGACCAGGCCCTGCACAAACCGGTCCCTGCGCCGAAGAGGGACCTTACGCGCAGATGCCAGGGCTGCAGCAAAACCTGGACAAGTCTTTCCCCTCGGGCCTGAGCGGAGCCGCGATGAAGCCCCTTTAATTCAGGCTGTTTAAAGCACCGGGCGGCGTTCCTAGGGGAGATGGCCCCCGCTGCAGTCACCGGCCAGGCCTCACCCCTGGCGGGACATGTGCATGTTAAAGGTTCGAGCCGCTTCCAGCTACGGGCTGTCACGAGTCTCGGGCCACCTCTGAGCTGGAGGCAAACGAGGGGCTGTCTAGGCAGGAGAGGCGCTAACGCTCCCAGACCGTGGCCTGCGGGATGGTGGTTAATGACATTTGTCTCCCCGTTGCCCAAGGAGAATCGGCGGCCCCGTGTCCCACCCCCGCCCCCTGAGCCAGCCAGAGCTCGCATAGCCCAGTTCCCCCGTCCCAACGGGTCCAACCAGGCTCCCCGACCCAGAGCTGGGCCAGGGGCGGCGCCCCTAGTGGTGACAGACACCTGCCATTGCCACCAGAGTCCCACAAGCGGGCGGCGGGATTTCGCCTCAGCTCCGTCCCATCTGGATGCTGTGACCTCCCTCCCCCACCAGAGGGCAGCAGGGCACGTGGACCTGCCAGCGACACGGGCCCGATCCCGCAAAGAGACCCTGGACCCCACTGCGGGCCGCGGCCTGGGTCGCTCGGGCGCTCCGCCGCTGAACCGTGGCGGGAGCTTCCGAAAGGCTGAGTCGCCTGTGACAAGAAAGGCCGACGGGGCAAGGTGCACAGGGGAGACGCACAGACTGGGCTGGGCCAAAGAGAAAAGTCTCCGGATCCCAGCCAAGGGCAGTGTGGAGATCGTGTTCGGTAAACAAAGGAGAACGGGACAATTAATGGGCCAAAATTGGTGCATTGGTGTCACGGAGAGTGGGGGAGTCAGGGCCCTGCACCCCTCTTCTTGGGATTCACCGTGACTCTCAGCCAGCCAGTACAACGGAAGGTTTATTAGATGACAGGAACACAGTCCCAAGCAGAACTTGTAGGTACAACCAGCAAAGAATCCTGTGGCACCTTATAGACCAGGGGTTGGCAACCTTTCAGAAGTGGTGTGCCGAGTCTTCATTTATTCACTCTAATTTAAGGTTTCGCGTGCCAGTAATACATTTTAACATTTTTAGAAGGTCTCTTTCTATAAGTCTATAATATATAACTAAACTATTGTTGTATGTAAAGTAAATAAGGTTTTTAAAATGTTTAAGAAACTTCATTTAAAATTAAATTAAAATGCAGAGCCCCCTGGACCGGTGGCCAGGACCCGGGCAGTGTGAGTGCCACTGAAAATCAGCTCGCGTGCCGCCTTCGGCACCCATGCCATAGGTTGCCTACCCCTGTTATAGACTAACAGAGGTTTTGCAGCATGAGCTTTCGTGGGTGAATACCCACTTCTTCGGATGCACCCACGAAAGCTCATGCTGCAAAACGTCTGTTAGTCTATAAGGTGCCACAGGATTCTTTGCTGCTTTTACAGATCCAGACTAACACGGCTACCCCTCTGATACTTGGTACAACCAGAACCCCTCAATCAAGTCCTTTTGGGGGGTGTTAGGGAACTTAGCCCCCAGCTTGGGGTTCCCTGAGTTTCACCACCCAGCCCAAAACTGAAACCAGAAACTCCTCCAGCAGCTCTCTCCCCCTCCCCCGGCTCCTCCTCTCCTTTGTTCAGTCTCCCGGCCAAAGGTGTCACTGCTCCCCACCCCCCTCCTGGCTCAGGTTACAGCTCAGGTAGCTTCCTTCCCATCCCCAATGTAACTCCCCTGCCACATTCCCCGGTCAAATCTGCCCTGCTCCCTGCTCCGTCACAGCTTCCTTCTCATCCCCAATGTAACTCCCCTGCCACATTCCCAGCTCAAATCCGCCCGGCTCCCTGCTCCGGCACAGCTTCCTTCCCATCCCCAATGTAACTCCCCTGCCACATTCCCAGCTCAAATCTGCCCTGCTCCCTGCTCCGTCACAGCTGTACACACACACACACACACACGTGTACACACCCTACCCGCCCTGCTCCCTGCTCCGGCACAATTGGAAACTAGGCTTAATTGGTGGGCGACATAATGAGGAGGCTGGACTGCGGGGGGAGGATTGAAATGATGGAGGGCGGAAAGAAGCAGCTTTGTCATCTGTCTGCTGGGCCCCTGGGATCCCATCCGTCATGGCACCTTCACCGTCCGAGTCCTGAGACGTCCTGGCCAGGCCAGGCCAGAGATGAGATTGTCCCCGCCGGCAGCTCCGGCTAACTCTCCAAACGCCTCCTGGGCCATGAGACTCTGGTTCCTAAGATCCTGTCTGAGCCGGCCGGGCCTGTCTGTTCGCCAGGGCTGCCGTGAGCCTGTGCCCAGAGAGGCAGTTAAAGCAACGCCCTAAACAGCCCATGTTGGGATGAGTTTGCCAGGTCTGGGCGCGGCTGGTCAGACCCCGGCCTGGGCTTGTGTTTCTCCAGTGGAGACAGACGCTCGGGCCTCTCTCTCACGTCGCTGTTCTTTGCTGCCTTTGCCTGGCCTCAGCTTGTTCAGTCTTAGGAGAAGCAGGGATGGACTTTAACGACAGCGAAAGGACGGTTGCGACCATCTTCAGCGGCCTCTGAATCTGTACGCGCTGCTGCAGCCGCAGGGACCGGGGGTGCTGTGAAAACGAGAGCCCAACAGATGCTCCAACTATTCGCCCTCCTTTTTTTCCTTAGTACAAGGCTAGAAACAAGGACCGGGGCCTTTGCCATGGGACCGAGCGGGCTGCGTCTCCCTGCGCGAACCCCTTCCCTGGGCGTAACTGCGCAGTGCCACGGTCCCGTCGCCCCGGGGACTCTCTGGCTCATCCCTTGCACTGCAGGTAACACAACAGGCTGGGTACTGAATTCGGGCCTTTGCGAGCGACCCAGATGCTGTCCCGGAGGAGAGGGAAATGAGGAGAGGGGGTGCAGGGAGGGGGTGCGGGCTCTGGCTTTCCACTGGCTAGTGGTGGGGGTGGAACAACGAACACATGCAGAGGTCCCCAGAGACGCTCCCAGTTCCCGAGGTCAGGGGAAGGGAGGAGAAAATGGCGCGAAGATGGAAGCAGCGGAACCGTCTCGATGCAAATGAACGTTTGGGGCCAGGTCACTTCTCCTTTCCTGCGCAGCTCACCCAGCCCAGGGGAAGCCCCGACGGGGCCGTGCTCGGGGCACTCACCTGGGCCGCAGGGGACCGAGATCAGATTCCCTGCCTCTCTCGGGGCCCCCCAGAGCTCTGCCGCACCTTACACCAACCTCTGCAGAGAGGAAGCACAGTCTAGTGGTTAGGACGCTGGCCTGGGGTGCAGGTAGCCGGGTTTCACTTCCCTGCCTCCCCAGACTGGCTGTGTGACCCGGGGCAAGTCACCAGGGCCCAAACCCGCCCCGGGTGCAAAGTGTCCTCACACAGTGAACGTGGATTGACACCAGCTGGGGGTTCCCTTCCCCACCTCCCTTCCCCACCTGCTGGGGGTTCCCTTCCCCACCTGCCAGGACACAGGGGAGACCGGGAGCCACAGCAGAGCAAGGACCCAGCCTGACTGATAACCCTGCCAGCCTCCCACAGGAGACCTGCCCAGAGGCCTATGCACTGGGGGCTGCCCCCCAGTGCCCGGGCTGAGCCTGGGAAAAACCCTCCCCCAGCGCCTGGGTCCTGACTGTGGGCACCAGTGCCCCCTGGGCTCCAGCCCTGCCTCCCCCCAGCCTGGTGCCCCCGGCCCTGCCTCCCCCCGTGCCCCGCTGCCCCCCAGCCCTGCCTCCCCCCGTGCCCCGCTGCCCCCCAGCCCTGCCTCCCCCCGTGCCCCGCTGCCCCCCAGCCCTGCCTCCCCCCGTGCCCCGCTGCCCCCCAGCCCTGCCTCCCCCCGTGCCCCGCTGCCCCCCAGCCCTNCACCCCACCGTGCGCCCCCAAGCACCAGTGCCCCCCGGGCTCCAGCCCTGCCTCCCCCCAGCCTGGTGCCCCCGGCCCTGCCTCCCCCTGCCCGGTGCCCCCGGCCCAGCCTCCCCCCGTGCCCCGCTGCCCCCCAGCCCTGCCTCCCCCCGTGCCCCGCTGCCCCCAGCCCAGCCTCCCCCCGTGCCCCGCTGCCCCCCAGTGCCCCCCACGCGCGGGGCCCGGCTAACCTTTCCCCATCGCGCTGCGCGCGCTCCCCACGCACCGGGCCCCCCGGAGCCCCCCGGCCGTGCGCTTCCCGAGGGGCAGTGCCCGGCCCGGCCCGAAGCCCCGCCCCACGGGCCCTGCCCACGCCATAAGCCGCGGGCTGATGGGGTTGCGGCTCCCGTGGCGGCGCCGGGCAGGGATGGCTGCGAACCGGGTGGGCAGGCGGCTGGGACGGGGGTCCCCGGCGCGCTCTCCGGGGAGTCCCCGCGCGGAGCCGGCCCGCAGCCCCGGGATCCAGAAGCGCCAAGCCCGGGTGACGGTGAAGTACGACCGGCGGGAGCTGCAGCGGCGGCTGGACACGGAGAAGTGGATCGACGGGCGGCTGGAGGAGCTGTACCGGGGCCGGGTGAGCTGCGCCGGGCGCACGGGGCTGAGATGGGGGCGCTGGGGCGCGGCTCCGCCACCCTCAGTCCTGGGACCCCCAGAATTTCTTCTCCCCGAGCTCGGGACAGAACTTGGCACCTGCCTAGCGCTGGGCGACGGTCACCGGGCAGGGCTATGGGACAACCACCAGCCCCCACTCCCCTCCCCTCCCCTCCCCGAGCTGGGAGAGAACCCAGGAGTCCGGGCTCCCAGCCCCCCCTGCTCTAACCACCAGCCCCCACTCCCCTCCCCGAGCCGGGAGAGAACCCAGGAGTCCGGGCTCCCAGCCCCCCCCTGCTCTAACCACTAGTCCCCACTCCCCTCCCCGAGCCAGGAGAGAACCCAGGAGTCCGGGCTCCCAGCCCCCACCTGCTCTAACCCACCGGCCCCCACTCCCCTCCCAGAGCCAGGAGAGAACCCAGGAGTCCGGGTGCCCAGCCCCCCCTGCTCTAACCACTAGTCCCCACTCCCGTCGCCGAGCCGGGAGAGAACCCAGGAGTCCTGGCTCCCAGCCCCCCCTGCTCTAACCACCAGCCCCCACTCCCCTCCCACAGCCAGGAGAGAACCCAGGAGTCCTGGCTTCAGCCCCCCCCTGCTCTAACCACTAGCCCTTGCTCCCCTCCCAGAGC
Source organism: Platysternon megacephalum (assembly GCA_003942145.1). Lineage (NCBI taxonomy): Eukaryota > Metazoa > Chordata > Testudines > Platysternidae > Platysternon > Platysternon megacephalum. The sequence continues at coordinate 870,682 of QXTE01000353.1, read as the reverse complement.
CCTGGGCCGATAGGGGAGCTCCCCCTGCTGCCGGGGGCCCTCCTTCCCTGAGAGCCAGGCTCGGTGCTGGGGTGACCCTGGGTATGAGGCACCCCCTGCCATGGGGTCTGTTATCGACGTGGGGGAGGGTTCTCTGCTGCGACACCCCCCCCCCCCCCCCCCGACAGCAGCCCGCGGCCCGGGGGGTGCACAGCTGCTCCCGGGGGGCTCTGCTGACTCGGTGGCTCTGGCTGTGAGGTTTGACAGGCTGCCTGGGTTACGCCCTCTGCTTTCAGGGGCCATGACGGGGCACCGCTGGGTATGTACCGGAGTCAGCCCCGGCTCAGCAGCCCCTGGCCAGGCTGGCTGCTGGGGCCGCTTGCCACAGGTTGGACAAGACCCTTTGCCTTGGCCTGGGCCGGTGCCGTGATTAGCCAGGACTCCCCGGCTGCCCTGGGTCTGGGGCGTGGGGAGGAGAACAAGGAACGGAGACCTGGGACTCGGGGCTCCCTCCCTCTCTTGGGGCTCCGCAGAGCAGCTGGCGTCCCAGGCTGCCCTGTGGGTGCCTTTGCTGCCCTGGCTGCAGAACTTGGGAAGGGCTGGGGGCGACTTTCCAAAGCAACCGGGGCGTGCGGGGGACCCTTAAAAAGGCCGGCCCCAGCCTCAGCGTCAGGGCCCTGCAAGGGGTCTCAAATCGGGGCTCTGCCAGCCCCTGGAGCCGTCTCCAATCTCGGGGCTGGCCTGAGGGTCGGGCCCCTGCACTGGGCTCTCCACTTCTTCCTGCTCTGCCCTGAGATCGGCAGCTTGATTCCACTAAGTGACTCCGGGCAAGACCCAAGTGCCGCCCAGTCGGGCCTGGGCCAGGTGCCCGCGTGTGGCTGTGTGAAACGTGAGTCTCTCCGGCCTGTTTCCCCCGTGGGGCAGGGGCGTGACTGACTGAATTCCTAGTGTAGCAGGCTGCCCGCTCAGTCAGCACGTGCCTCCCCGTCCCAGCTGACCTGGGCTCCCACCTCTGCCCTCCTCTGGGGCTAGGATTAGCCGGGTTTCTGCTGATCCGGTCGGGCCCTCGTGGAGAGAGGCTGAAGTTGGCTCTGTCTCTGCTGGGGTCCGTTCAGCGTGTCGGGGCTGCGTGCGCCGAGCAGATCTCTGGGGAAGAGCAGCTGCGTCTCGCGCTTCAGAATGTTGGGCCTGATTCTCTGCTGTCCTGCACCCGACGCGGACACCAGAACCTGGGCCAAAGGCTCCCGCTCTGCTCTGTGCGGGCAGACGTGGCTGCCCAAGGAAGTGCCGAATCGGGGCCTAGCCCCCCAAGCCCTGAAATGCACCTTGCTGCTGCTCTTTAATGTCTCCTCCTGTGGCCAAACCCTAAAGCACTTTCGCCCCCGCCCGGCTGGCCGGCCTGGGGAACCCGCAGCAGGGAAGTGCTGCGAGTCAGGAATCTCCAGCTATAAAAATAGGAGACTTTCTCCTTTGCTTCAACTCTTCCATGAAAGGAGAGAGCAGCTGGTGCGGGCGGCCTGGAGAGCTCCAGCTGCGTCTCCCTCCCAGGCGAAGGGAGATCGCTGCTCTCGCCCGGGGCTCTTCTCGCACCGAGGGAGCTGCACATGCCTGGTGCCGATGAGCCGTGCACTGGCGCAGCCTTGTCACGCTGCGCCGGAGCAGCGTCTGCACTAGGGGTTTGCCCCACTGCAGCGTAGAACAGGCCTTGGAGAAGGCGGCTGTTAACACGGCTGCCTGCGGCGTGAGGGGCCCAGCAGGCGAGACCAGGCCATTCCCTCTAACTCGCCCCTGCTTCGCGCCCGGGCTCTGAGGAAACCAACCCCCAGCATGGGATCCCTAAGGCAGCGCCATGGCTCTGGGGGAGCCGCCCTCAGAGCTGTTTGGAAGGGAGCAGCTGCAGCGAGCTGTGACAGCGGGACCCCCCCTGGCTTGCCCTGGCTGGGTGCCGGGTGGGGTGAGGCAAAGCGCCCTGCAGAGGCACATGGGGCCTGGCGCTGCCCAGCTGGCCCCTGGCGCTCAGACCAGGTGCCGGCTTGGGGGGAAATGTCTGCAAACCTGCAGCAGGGGAAAGCCGTGGGGACGCCATGGACACCCCCGTCAGGTCAGGGGAGCCCATCCAGCTCCCAAGCTGGCGCGTGGGGCAGGAGCCTGCGGGGGCCGGCAGGAAGAGGTGGCCTGGCAGCTGGCTCCCCCGCAGGTGCTCTGCGCTGGGCTCTCGGCAGCAGGAAGTGGAACCGTGGGTGGCCTGTGGCTGGCGGCCTGGCTCAGACTTCCCCAGCCGCCTCCACCTTCACATCCTCTGCTCCGGAGGGGGAAGGGGGGCTGGCCCCAAAACTGGGGGAGGCGACGCGCTCTGCCCCCCCCCTGTGCCCTGTGGAGTTTGGGGGGGGGTCCCCTGCTCTGCAGGGGGCTTGACATGTTCCAGCCGCACCTGTGCCCAGGTTCCTGCTGCAATCTGCTCACGTCCAGGGTCTCCTCTGGGAGTTGGGCGCTTTGCTCTCCCGCTAACCCTGCCCTGGCTGCGGGAGCTGGTACCGCGGGGGTCCCATGAGCCCATGGCCCAGCTCTCAGGCAGATGCCATAAAACCCAGGGCTGGAGCCTGCCCCATGTATCCCCCTGTAAACCCGGGGGCAACGCCCAGCCCCTTCCCTCTGCTTAGGCCCTGAACCCAGCTTGGGGAGCTGGGGGGCTGCATTGGGGGGTGGAGGGGGTCCTTGTGCCTTGATCCCATTGGCTGTAAGTGTGTGGGGAAATCCTGGTTTAACCCTTCTCATCCCCTGCCAGCCTCCCTTTCTCCAGGCCAGATGGGGTGGGACTGGGAACAGCTGTTCCATTGTCAGGAATTGTTCCCCTCCCCCTGGGGGCTGATTGCTGGTGGGGGATGGGAGCCTCTTTCCTTCCCTCCTCCAGAAACACAGGACCTGGCCACTGGCTCTGGCTCGGGGGGGACCAGCAGGTCCCTGCAGAGCAGCCCGCAAGCCGCGGGCTGGTCAGTCCGAGCTGCGTATGGCCCAGGAGGGGAGTGGGGGGTGATGCGGGGGGGGCCTGCAGCCCAGCTGGTGACTGGTAGGGCCAGGGGGCGCTGGGCACAGGGTTTACAGCCTGGCAGTGCTGGGCGCCAGCAGGACAATGGGGCTCTGTACCAGGCGTATCCGGAGCAGCCTGGCCCTGGACCCGAGGGAGGGGGAAGCTGCCAGCTGGGGTGGGACTGGCCGGGGGGGTTACGGAGGAGCAGGCTGTAGCAGGCCCCGAGTTCACCTGGGGTGCAGGGCTGGCCCCCGGGGTGCAGGGCTCCGGCAGGGCAGGAGCGGGTCTGCAGGGACCCCAGGCCAGGAGAGCACGGTGGGGGGGCTCTGCCTCAGCCAGGCTGGGGGGCTCTGCTAGAGCTGGGGGAACAAAGGGGGATTAAAACCACCCCACCACGGGGCCGAGCCCTCCTCCCTCGCCTGCTGGGCTGGGCTCGGCACCTGCGGCTGCTGTTGGGTCAGGCCCTGTCCTGTGGCACTGGGCGTGAGGACGGACCTGCTGATGCGGGCCCTGGGGCCTGGCCCGGCTCAGCTCCCTTCGCCAGACCGGGGCCAGCTGCTCCTGTATCGGGCTCTGGCAGGAAGCAGCCTGCAGGCCCCAGGCTGATTGCTGGCGTTTCCTGGTGCTGAATGAGCAGACGGGCCAGGAGGGAGGAGATCCCATGCGACAACAGGGCCCGGCCTGGGGTCACATTGTCACAGAGTTGGGGGGGAGTCAGGGCCCTGCATCCCCAATTCCTGGGATTCACCGTGACTCTCAGCCAGCCAGTAAAACGGAAGGTTTATTAGATGACAGGAACACAGTCCCAAGCAGGGCTTGTAGGTACAACCAGGACCCCTCAGTCAGGTCCCCAGGGGGGTAGGGAGCTTAATCCCTCAGCTTTGGGGCTCCCTCCGTTTCCCCATCCAGCTCTAAACTGAAACCCCTCCAGCCATCTCCCCCCAGCCACCGCCCCCGGCTCCTCCCCCAGCCTTTGTCCCGTTTCCCAGGCAAAAGGTGTCACCTGGCCCCAACCCCCCTCCTGGGCCCAGGTTACGCTCAGGTGTCGCCCTGGTATCCCATCACCAGTGCAGACGGTCTCGATAAAACTGCCACGCACCATTCCCAGGTCGAGCCGCCCCACGCCCTGCTCCGTCGCACACATGCAGGGCAGCGTGTGGACTGAGGCAAAGTCCCCCGTCAGTGTGCGCAGGGCACGGCTTCGCCTGCCAGAGGGGCTGGAGCCTGGCGCTCCGGGGCTGGGTTTCACTGGCTCTGGGGTACCCAGCGCTTCTGCAGATCTGGGTCTGGAGCCCGAATTCCTGCCACCTGCTCCAACCCACGACCGCTGCTGGGGTCCTGCGTCCCGCTCGGGAGCCCACAGCTCACGGAGGGGGTCTGAGAAGAGAGGCGAGAACCAGCAAAGGGTTAGAAAACCTGCCTTGGCTTTGAACGAGCTCCGTGTAGCTTCACAAAGAGAAGGTTGGGGGTGACTGGAGCCCAGGCGATCAGTAGCTATGGGCCCCGGGGGACAAATACTTGATACTCGGCTCTTCCGTCTAGCGCAGGAAGATCTGACGGGCCACGGGCTGGAGGCTGAAGCGAGACAGAGTTGGACTCTTAAATGTTTGCACCTTATTTCCGATGAGTGAAATCTCCCCCCGGAACAATTCACCCGGGATGAGGGGGGGAATCTCCATCGCTGCCCAGTTCAGCGCGAGTGTGGCTGGTTTGCAGCAGCTCTGCCCTAGGAGTTACTGGGGGGGGCTGGGCTCTGGCCTGGGCCGTGCAGAGGGTTGGCCGAGATGAGCAGAAGGTCCCTTCTGGCCTCAGGAGCTAGGAACCCTCTGGGCTCAGCTTCCCCGAGCTGACAAGGGCTCGGCGGGGGGGAGCCCCAGGATGAGGCTGGGGCCCCTTGCACATGGCTCTCCTGTGGGGACTAGGGAGGGCTGGCATGGGATCCGCTCCCCAGCACAGAGCCGCTTGGAGGAGATTACAGCAGAGACCGGGCAGCTCCAGGGAAGCGGGGGTGGTGGGGGTGTCCAGGCTGCTCAGTGCCCGGGGCCACCCCCCAAGGCTGCATCCCCCCCCCCCGCTCCTGAGCCCCGTCTCATTGCAGGAGGCCGAGATGCCGGATGAAGTGAACATCGATGAACTCCTGGAGCTGGACACAGACGAGACGCGGGCCACGCAGCTGCAGGTACGTGCCGGGGTCCGGCCAGCCCCCTCCCCTCCCCTCTCGGCAGCTCGGGGCCCTGGCCTGGGGCCTGTCTGTCCAGGGGGTGCTGGCCCTGTGCTCTGCCTGCAGGCCGTGGGGCATGGCCCGGGCTCTGTCCTGGCACGGAGGTGGTGCCCCGGTGGCACTGGCCGTGGGGAGCAGCTGCTGTCAAAGGGCTTGTTCCGTGGCTTCTCTTTCGAGCCGTGTGGGACTTGGACCGGTGGGGCCCCCGCGGCTGCATAATTCAGGCAGAGAAACAGCCGGTGCTGACGGGGCCAGGGAGAGACTTTCTCCGGGGGGCCCGACGGGCCGCGCTTCCGCCACTGGGCCCCCAGGGCAGCGAGGCCGCCTGCGGCCCCCGCCGTGGGTCAGGCCCCCTGCCCCGGAATCGCCCCAGAGCACAGGGACGGGGGAAGCTGCTCCACACAAGGGAGAGGGGGACGGCTCTGCCCCGGGGGGACGGCTCTGCCCCGGGGGGCCGGCTGGGTGTGCCGGGCTCACTCCGGAGTCCGGGGGGGGATCGAGCTGGGGGGCAGGTCCTGAGCTGGGCCGGGTTGTCCCATGGCTGCCGGGCCCCTGGGGCCGGGCCCCTGGGCCGGGTTGTCCCATGGCTGCCGGGCCCCTGGGGCCGGGCCGGGTTGTCCCATGGCTGCCGGGCCCCCGGGGCCGGGCCGGGTTGTCCGCTGGCGGCCGGGCCCCTGGGGCCGGGCCCGTGGGCCGGGTTGTCCCATGGCTGCCGGGCCCCTGGGGCCGGGCCGGGTTGTCCCATGGCTGCCGGGGCCCCTGGGGCCCCTGGGCCGGGTTGTCCCATGGCTGCCGGGCCCCTGGGCCGGGTTGTCCCATGGCTGCCGGGCCCCTGGGGCCGGGGCCGGTTGTCCCATGGCTGCCGGGCTCCTGGGGCCGGGGCCCCTGGGCCGGGTTGTCCCATGGCTGCCGGGCCCCTGGGGCTGGGGTGGGTTGTCCCATGGCTGCCGGGCCCCTGGGGCCGGGGGACCAGGCTGGGGGACCTGGAGCTGGCAGGTCCCATCGTCCCGCGAGGGCCGGGGCGTGGTTCTGCGCCGGAGACCCCGGGCACCACGCTCAGGTCTGTCTGTCTCTTTCCAGGGCATCTTGAAGTCCTGTCACAACAACACGCAGGTGAGTGGCGGTTGCCGAGACCCTGGCGGGGCCCCAGCCCCTGTATCTTCATTCACAGCCCACGGGGGGCCCTGCAGCCACCGGCCCCCTCTGCCTCGGGGGAGAGCCCAGCGCGCAGGGCCTGCCCCAGCAAAGGGACCCAGGGCGGCTGCCAGCGCCGGGCTGGTGCCTGAATCTACTCCCCGCCCAGCTCAGGCCAAGGGCTTGGTCGCCAGCCAGCCAAAGGGAGCCCCCTGCCCACTGCTATCTCCAGCCGCAGCATTCCCGGCCCTGACCCCGGCCAGCGATTCCCACGGGACCGCTGCAGCCACCGAGCAGAGCTTTAAAAGGGAAAAACATTCGTCCCTCTGCTTCCTCCTTGGTGGCGTGGGGCGAGCGGGGGTGGGGGAGCCTTGGAACTCCCCTCCCCCACCCCCACTTCTCTCCGGCTCGGCCAGCTGCCCCATCCCCCAGGCTGGGGCCAAGCCGCTCGCACGAGGCAGCTCTGGCCCCTCGAGTGCCCCGGGTGTGGGGCAGGCAGCTCCAGGGACCAGGGGGCGCAAGGCCCAGGGCTGGTATCCTGCCCTGCCCCCGACCGTCCGTGCCCTGCGGCCCCCTTGCGGCACATCTGGCCTTGTGGCTAAGAGCTCGGGGGAGCTGGGCCGTATTCTGGGCTCTGCAGCAACCGGGGGGGTCGGAGCCTTCCTGTGTCTGCAGCGCCCGGCCTGCCGGGGCCCTGCTCTCCCAGCAACGGTCTCCTCCCTGCCCAGACCTGGCTCCTTCCCTCCTGGCGCTGCAGGGGCGTCTAGACGGCAAAATCTCACCCCTCTTAGGGAATCCCTCCCCTGCAGCAGCCTGAGCCCCAGTGCCCTCCGGCACCGACCGCCACGCCTGGTACCCAGACGCCCTGGTGATGGGCACGCTGGGGCTCCCGGGAGCTGGCATCCCAGGGTTTCCCAGGCAGCGAGGGGCAGGGCTGTGTCAGCTCCTCCAGCTGCTGGACACAGCTGGGAAGCTTCGGGCAGGAGCGATGATATGGGAACAGCTGGAGCGAGCGTCTCTGCTCCGGTGGGCACCCGCCCTTCCCCAGGGGGCTCACGGGGCAGGATGCTCGGCAGCTTCCAGCCTCTGTCTCCCGCAGGCCTTCGTGCAGGAGCTGCTCCTCAAGCTGCGGGGGCTCCAGAAGCAGCAGGTCCTGCAGCGACGGCCCAGCCCGGAGCTCCAGGAGCGAGCGTGACCCCTGCCCAGGGAGGGGCCCCCCTTGGCGGCGGCAGCTTCCTCCAGACGAGTGGGACCAGCGCGGCCCTGCAAATCCAGCCTGGGGCCGGGGGTTGCTCGTCGGAGCCTCCTGACGCGACCGCTTGTGCCCCTGCACCTGGGGGTGGCACAGGCCTGGCGGTGCCCAGTGCCCAGACCCCTGGACTGTAGCCCCCTGCCCCAGCCTGTGACTGGCCCCTGTGTAAATCTCTGGCGAGCCGAGGGGTTGGGGCTCAGCGGGTGCCGTTCGGTCTGTAATAAAGCCTTGCTCTGGAGCGCTGGCCTCAGTCTGGTCCCTAGACACGCAGCCAGGCCCAGGGGCTGGGCTGACCTGGCCGGGACTCGGCCCCGGGCCTGGGGCACACTCAGCCGAGCCTGGGGGAACTGCCCGGCTGCTCCTCTCTCTGGCTGCACGAGGGATCCCCAAGCCAGCAGGCCTGGGCTGCAGTGGGGGCAGAGCCCCACCCCTCTGACTCCGGGGCAGGGTGGGGAACCCCTCTTGCTGCAATATGGCACCTTGTCTCTGCATCCCAGGGCAGGACGCTGGCCCTGTTCTCCTCGCCCTGCCCGGGGTGGGGCTGCTCCCCACAGGGCTGTGCCAGTGGTACTTGGCCTGGCAGGGTGCTGGGCTGGGGCAGGGGTGTCAGGGAGTCCCTGGGCGATGCTCGGGAACTGCTCCCCACAACGCCAGTCAGGACTTTGGGGAGCCTCCTCTCCCTCGGAGCAGGCTGTCTGCAGGGCAAGAAGCTCCCACGGCTTCACCTCCTGGGTCCCTCCTTGGAGCATTCAGCATACGCCCCTCCGTGCGCTTCCCACAGCGAGTCTGCCCAGGCGGGGTCCTGGGGAAGCCAGAGGTCCTGCACCCCCACTTCGCAGTCAGACGTGACTCTCAGCCAGCCAGTAAAACAGAGGTTTATTAGATGACAGGAACACGATCTAAAACAGAGCTTGTCGGTCCAGCGAACAGGACCCCTCAGCCGGGTCCATTCTGGGGCCCAGCGAGGCAGACACCCACGTCTGCCCTCACTCCTAGTCCCCAGCCAGCTCCCCACTGAAACCCCCTCCAGCCCCTCCTCCTCTGGGCTTTGTCCCTTTCCCGGTGTGCCGAAGTGGGAATGTTCTTTGAATAGTGAGAGGGGAGCTTGGCTGGGACTGCCTGCATTGGGAATGGGAGGAGACCTGAGCATGTAACATGAGACCCCAGGAGGGGGGTTGGAGGCCAGGTAACACCTCTGACTGGGAACCTGGACAAAGCACACACAGTCTGGGGGAGGAGCCGGGGGGAAGGCCAGAGAGGAGAGGCCTGGAGGGAGTTTGGAGCTGACTGGAAATGAAGAGGGGAGCCCTGATGGGGTTTGGGCTTCCCAACGGGGCTGTGGCTTCCCTGGGGCCCCAAGATGGACCCAACTAAAGGGGGCCCTGTTGTCTGTACTGGCAAGACCTGTTTTGGACTGTGTTCCTGTCGTCTAAATAAACCACCTGTTTTACTGGCTGGCTGAGAGTCATGGTGAATCGCAGGAAGCCGGGGGTACAGGGCCCGGACTCCCCCACGCTCCGTGACACCCGGGCCAGGAGGTCACCTGATCTCTTTGTTCACCTTTACCTATCCCCTTGCAAGGGGGGAAGGGCCCCGGCCATTTGTTGCCAGGGAGACAGTGTGTCAGTGATTTATGCGCACTGGCCTTTATCCCCCCACCTAGAGACTTAAGAACTGCATAGGGGAAACTGAGGCACCCACACAGCATTCAGAAACATTAAGAACAGTCCCACTTTGTCATAAGGGGGAAATCCCCCTTCCGGGGGACCGGGCAGCTGCTGCAGCTCTCTGCACTGGGCAGTGCCGGCTGGGGGTGGGAAGAGCGGCTCGGCCTGGGCTGGGTCTCCGGCTCATGCCTCGGCGTGGAGGCGGCTGGGTCGTGCACCGGTACCGGGGTCACTGCAGGAACCTGCTGCTGCGCTTCGCCCAGCCAGCTGCTTCCTCCTCTTCGCTTCACACCCAGCCTGGGCTGCAGAGCAGCCGGCCCCGGTGCCCTCTGGGGCTCAGCTGTGCTGGCGAGCGCTGGGCCGGGCCAGCCCCGCTCGGCTCCATATTTGGCCATGTGCTGGGCCCTCCCTGTGGTCCTATCCATCCTGCAGACGGCTGGCTGGGGGAGAGCGCTGGGCGCATGCCAGCCCTTCCTGGGCGGGGCCAGAGCCAAGCTCCTGCAGGGAGCGTCTGTGTGAGAGCTGGGGGCAGACCGGAGCCGTCCGCCTCCCTCTCGGCTTCGTGCAGCCGCCATGCTGGGACCTGACACGACTGGACGCTCCCCCTTCTGCCTCATGTGGCCCTGCCTGGAACCCAGGGCCAGCTGGAAAAGTTGTGCCCTCCCCTGGGAGCCCCCCGGGTGCAATTCACTCGGGGGAGGGGGGGGGCTGGCCCCCAGAGCCACTGGCTAAGGCGGGACTCCAGCCCGAAGGTCACAGCTGGGCCTCCCACTGCCAGATGGAGCCGACTCCGTCACTGAGATGGTGCCACCTCTGGGGTGGAACGTGGCAGCTGGTCGAGCAGCTGCACAGCGACGAAGCAGGGCCAGCAGTGAAGGCGAATCCTGTGAGCGACTCGGGCTGCAGGGGCGCAGCTGGGGGGTGCATGAGGGGCACGGACGCTGTCGTTGCTCTGATGCACCCCCTGCCCTGGGGGTGAAAGCAGCCTGGGGAGCAGGTCCTGCCATGCGCTGCTCGGGGTCCCTGCCTCGTCCTGAGCAGCTGTGGCTGGTGGCGTGCGGGGCTGGGGATCAGGCAGTCGCCCTCCATCCGGTGTTTATACCTTCCTGTAAACACTGGCAGTAAATAGCTCTTGGGGGGCCGCTGGCTCTGGACTGTCCGGCCCGTCTCGGCGCTTTCCTGGCAGCAGAGCACGAGCCGGACCCTTGCTGGATCCCCAGGGTGCCGCGAGCCAGGCGCTGCTGGGTGCAGTCACGGGGTGGGGGGGGGTGTCAGACTTTGCCTTATTGGGGGGGTCCTGCTCTCTGGGGTCCTATCAGGCAGCCGGGGGGGGTGGGAGGAAGCCCCGTGCTCGAGCAGGGTCACCTAGTGCTGGAACCCCACCCAGGGGCTTGTCACCGGGGGGGGGGGCATTAGCCCCGTGGGCCCAGGCCCTCAGCTGGCACAAATCAGCCGTTTACACGGACTCCCAGTGTTGGGAGCTTCTGGCCAGGACTCGTCCTTCCCCTGCTGTCTCCGCCTTGGCAGAAGGCAGCTGCGGGGGCTGTGTACAGGGAGACAAGGTCCTGGTGACTGGGGTCCTTGCAGCCGGGAGCGGGGCTGGGGGATGTGGTGGTGGGGGGGTTCTGGCCCGACGGGGCCCTGATCTCGGTTGGGGTCTGGGCGGCGCCCGGCGCGACGGGGCCCTGATCTCGGCCGGGGTCGGGGCAGCGCCCGGCGCAACGGGGCCCTGATCTCGGCCGGGGTCTGGGCGGCGCCCGGCGCGACGGGGCCCTGATCTCAGCCGGGACCGGTAGGTGCTACTGTCACACACAGGATAATAAGCTCCCTGCTGCCCTGGCGTGGTCTGACCCCCGGCCGTGCTCAGCGCTAGGGTCTGTGTGGATGGAAGGGGGCTCGGTCTGTGTCCCGACAGCAGTTGGGCTGAGAACCCCTGTCCCGCCGGGGGAAGGAGCCCTCTTCTGCCGAGCGATCCCGTCTAGCCGCAGGCTGGAGACGGCTGCAGCAGGAATCCCGAATCCCCAGAGCATCTAAGCCCAGGTCTGTAAGACGCAGGGCACCAGCCTGCAGCCAGGTCTGGGGTCAGCACGGGGCCAGGGGAGGCACCCGTCTGTCATGCCTGCTGTGAGGGGGTGGGGAGGGGGAATGTAGATCAGAACTGGGGTACTGCTTCCCCTTCACCCCCTGGAAACGGCTCACAGAGGAAGGGGGCTGAAAGAAATGACTTAAAATAATAAAGTGTCACTGGGAAAGAGTCTGGTATGGGCAGGGGAACCACTAGCCCCCACCCCCCTCCCAGAGCTGGGGAGAGAACCCAGGAGTCCGGGCTCCCAGCCCCCCCTGCTCTAACCACCAGCCCCCACTCCCCTCCCAGAGCTGGGAGAGAACCCAGGAGGCCGGGCTCCCAGCCCCCCCTGCTCTAACCACTAGTCCCCACTCCCCTCCCAGAGCCGGGGAGAGAACCCAGGAGTCCGGGCTCCCAGCCCCCCCTGCTCTAACCACAAGGCCCAGTGAAGGGGGGACAGTGGGGGCTCGTTCTCCTGGGCCTCCTGGCGAGTCCCTGTGCCCCCGCTGTGCTGTGGGGAGAGGGCGGGGGCCCGTCCCCAAGGCGGTTCCCACGCCCCGAATCCCCTGGCAGCTGTCCGGGAGCCCAGCAGGCAGTCGAGGGGGCACCTGCCCCCTGGTGGCCAGGCCGGGTCTCTGCCAAGCCCCAGGAGTTTGTAGGGGGTGGGACGGGTCTGTGGGTGCGGATGAAGCAGGCAGGAATGGGCCATTCTGGAGCTTTGGGTCCCAGCGGGTTTGTTAAATCTTCCCAGGGTTAAACTGCGGCCTGGGTGAACCTCGCCCCCTCGGCCACAGGGCCAACACGAGGGAGACATAGCAGAAAGTCCCACTTCAGCCCAAAGCATCCACTGGTTAGAGCAGGGGGCTGGGGGCCAGGACTCCTGGGTTCTCTCCCAGTTCTGGGAGGGGAGTGGGGTCTAGTGGGTTGGAGCAGGGGGGGCTGCGGGCTGGGGCTCCTGGGTTCTCTCTGTGGCTCTGGGAGGGGGGGGGGGTCTAGGGGGTTGGAGCAGGGGGGGCTGCGAGCCAGGACTCCTGGGTTCTCTCTGTGGCTCTGGGAGGGGAGTGGGGTCTAGTGGGTTGGAGCAGAGGGGGGCCAGGGCTGCTGTTGTTCTCTGCAAGGGGCAAGAAGGCAAGTCTGGCGCTGTTTGTGTACCTCCTGGGGAGCCCCACGGAGCCCCCTCCCCACACAGTCGCTGGGAAGCAGCCAGCAGCTTCCTCGGATGGGTCAGAGCCAGTGCCAAAGCATGGGGGGGGGGGGCTGAGTTGCGGAGGGAAAGCCCCAGCCCCACACTGCTCTGCTCAGAGTAACAGCCCTGGGCCTGCAGCCCAGACAAATGGGAGCCCATATATTGTTCCACTCACCCCCGGAGCACCCCTTGGCACAGCAGCATCCTCACCTCCAGCACACCCCCCCGCCAGCCGGTCTCTGTTCACACGGCCCACGGCCCAGCCGGGTCAGGGGCAGCCCCAGGAGAACAAACGTCCAACTGATGGATCCAGCAAGGCCCCCCCCCAGCCAACGCTGCCAGTCCCTGCTCGTCACCCCACCCCTGGGTGCTGCAGGGCTCCTGCTTTGCTCCCCGGTGGGGTACAGCTCCCTGGGGCCCTGCCTGCCAGCCGGCTGCCCCACGGCCTCCCTGCTTCTCACCGGCTGCCCCACGGCCTCCCTGCTTCTCACCGGCTGCCTCAGGGCCTCCCAGCGGCCTGGCCTACGGCTCCTTCCCCAGGCCCTTCCTTCACCGCCCTCCCGACGGAACCCGCTGCAGCTGGGCTCGTTACTGCTAATTACTGCTCAGAGCAGGATCAGCTGGGAGCCAACTGCCCCGCACAGGCTAGGCTGAGCCCCACTCCCCGGAAAGAGTCACCAGCCTGGAGCAGGCCCCACGATAACAGCCCCGTGTGCGCAGCCCGGGGGGCCACGGGAGACCCTACGATAACAGCCCCGTGTGCGCAGCCCGGGGGGGCACGGGAGACCCTACGATAACAGCCCCATGTGCGCAGCCCGGGGGGCCACGGGAGACCCCACAATAACAGCCCCGTGTGCGCAGCCCGGGGGGCCACGGGAGACCCTAAGATAACAGCCCCGTGTGCGCAGCCCGGGGGGGGCACGGGAGACCCTACGATAACAGCCCCGTGTGCGCAGCCCGGGGGGGGCACGGGAGACCCTACGATAACAGCCCCGTGTGCGCAGCCCGGGGGGGGGCACGGGAGACCCCACGATAACAGCCCCGTGTGCGCAGCCCGGGGGGGCACGGGAGACCCCACGATAACAGCCCCGTGTGCGCAGCCCGGGGGGGCACGGGAGACCCCACGATAACAGCCCCGTGTGCGCAGCCCGGGGGGGCACGGGAGACCCCACGATAACAGCCCCGTGTGCGCAGCCCGGGGGG
>QXTE01000353.1:818298-855823 GCA_003942145.1 Platysternon megacephalum | reverse complement strand
GGGGGGGGCTGGGAGCCCAGACTCCTGGGTTCTGTTCTCAGCTGTAGAAGAATCAGTGTCAGTGACCCTGGTGTACCTCTGGGGCTAGCCCAGGCCTGGGAGTTTGGTGCCAAATGTGGCTCGTGGGGCCTGATTCCCTGTCACCCAGGCCCCTATGCTGGCGTCTCCCCGGGCGCCAAGCCCTGCCCCTCGGGCTCAGCAGTGTCATTACGCTGTGTGACTTCACAAGAGCTGTGACGGGGACCAAAGCCTGGTCCTGACACTCAACCCTCCGCAGACCGGGTCGGGCGCGCGCCGCGGAGCGGACAGGCAGCGTGGCCCAGTGGTTAGGGCTCTGCCCCGGGGCTCGGGAGACATAGGCCAAGTCCCGGCTCCATGGAGCCGCGTGGCCCTGCCTCACACGGCGCTGGGAGGGCCAAGCGATGGGGGCCAGAGACGAACCCGAGAGCAGGACAGAGCCCTGGGAACCGACCCTCCCGGCGAGGCGGGGCTGTTTGGAGCCTCACTCAGGCTGAGGGACTCTCCCCTTCCCAGGCACCCTGGGGCTCTGGCCTGTTTCGCTGCTGAGGATGCAGAGCCGTCGGGCTGGGGCACACCCTGGGGCAGAGCCCAGGCCGGCGCTTGCCCTGCGTCCCAGCCGTTCGGGAGCCCGGGTCACTCGCTGGCCCTGCGGCGCCCATGGAGTCCGGGGTCCATCACAGGACGCAGGCGCCGGGGACGAAACACTTTTATTGCTGACACACGACTCCAGGTGGCAGGAGAGTGAGGGGTTCAGAGGCCACGGTGATGGGCGCAGGGGGCTCACCAGCTCTGTGGGATTTGCCAAGGATGCTGCAGGGGCCCAGGGCAGAACCTGGGGGGCCCGGCTGTGGGGCGGCTCCCTCCCAAGGGGGCAGGAAGGTTTGGTGCCAGAACCCGAGGTCTGCTACCCCGGACCACTCCGTCCTTCAGCCTGGCCCCCCCGGGGGGCCGCAGCCTCTGCTGGCTGAGACGCGGGAGCAGCTGGGTGCTGGCAGCAAACAAGCCCAAGAACGGTATGAGTGAGTGTGTGTAGGGGGGTGTGTGGGTTTGTGTGTAGGGGTGTGTGAGTATAGGGGTGTGTGTGGGTGTGGGAGCATGGGTGAGTATGGGTGGGGGGGGGCAGGAAGTGTGAGCCTGGTGTGTACGAGTGTGAGTGTGCGTTCTCCCCAGTCCCCTTCCCGGACACCAAACCTCCCCCTCCTTTCCCACCTCACCCCCTGGCGGTCCCCAGTCCTCGAGGCTCCGTGCGCAGGGACGTGGGGGAGGGCTCTGGACAGGGGCAGCCCCTCCCTGCGGGAGCGGGGTCAGATGTAAGGATGCTGCGGCAGTGACTGGGGGGACGGGACATGCCCAGACCTTCCTGCTGTGGAGAATCACACGGGGTCCCCCTGGCCCCAGAGCGTACGGGAGCCCCCCCACCGGGGTCAGCGGCCAGCCACGGCCCATGGCAGGAGGCAGGGACATGGGGTGAGGGGTCTGCGGTTACGCTGGGGGGTGGGGTGGTAGTGTTAAATATGGGCTCTGTGCCCAGTGGGGCAGGATCCCGCAGCCCCGAGCTGGGTCCCAGGCCAGGGCTGGATCCGGGCAGGCGCAGCAGCAAAGCGCCAGGAGCGTCCCCGCTGGTGCAGCCCGTTCCACGGGGCCCACGAGGCTCCAGCTGCCGCAGAACGAGGCCCACAGCTCAGCCCATATCCTCACCGGCCCAGAGCCCAGCCCGCCCCGGGGCAGAGAGCGCTGAAGGCCTGAAACTTCCTGAAGCCCAGCTGGTGTTGCTGGACAGGCAGAGTGGAGGGAGCGTCCATGCGCCGTGTTCTCCTCCGCCAGGCGACGCCCGAGGCCAGTTCCTGAGCCCCGCTGGGTCAGGGCTAAGCCGTGCCCCTCGGTCCCCTCCGGGGGCCAGTCCCAGCAGGCTGGGGAGCTCCCCACAGAGCCCAGGCGGGCCCAGGGCGGGAGTGCGGGGCGGTGGGTGCACAGAGGCCAGGGCGTTCTCTGAGTGGGCAGCACCCCCGCGGATGGGGGTGGGGGGGCTGCCGGGCAAAGGAGCCTCCCTGGCATGGAGGGTGGCTCTACAGGGCCTTGGCGCCGGGCAGCTTGTACTCCTCCATGATCCGCAAGACGTCGTCCAGGATGGAGGGGCCCAGGTCCAGCCCCAGGTCCAGCCCCAGCAGGGACTCGGAGCGCGGGACAGAGGCCCCGGGGGAGTACGGGGGCGCCTGGGTGTCCGTGCCGGCCCGGGCTCCGTAGGCCAGGCCCCAGGGGCCCGGGAAGGAGCCCTCGGAGGAGGCCGCGGAGAAGGAGACGGAGGAGGGCAGCTGGTCGTAGTGGGAGATGGAGGAGAAGGCCAGGCCCTGGCCGCAGCTCACGGACATGGAGCGCTGGCTGCCGGGCAGCTCCTCCAGGTGCAGCCGGGGCGGCTTGGGGGGCGCCTGCTCCGGGCCGGGCGCCCCGCTGAAGACGGGCAGGGAGACGGCGCTCTTGAGCAGGCTGCGGTAGCCGCTGGCGCCGGGGCCCCGGGCTGGCTCGTGGCCCACGGCCTGGGCGCTCTGCGAGGCCAGACGGCGGCCCAGGCCGGGCAGCAGGTCGTACTTGCCCTGCAGGAAGGAGAGTTCCCCGAACATGTCGCCCTCGCCCTCCGGCCCGATGTGGGCGCTGTGCCGGAAGTCCCCCAGCGGCGGGCTGATCATGTCGCTCGACAGCACGTCCCGCAGCCGCAGCTTCCGGCCCCGCTTCGGCGTCGAGGTCTTCAGGTAGATGGGGGTCTTGGCTGGCATGGCGGGGCCCCTGCTCCCTTAGGGGCTCTGAGGCCTGGCAGGCGCCCCCGGGGACCAGACCCCCCGGCAGGGGACGTCCCCTTCCTCTGGGGTTTAGCAAACAGCCGCTGCCTCCCTGCAGCCGTGCGCAGGCCCCCCCGGTCGGCCCGGCAACTCAGATTCCCGGTGTCGGGGCGACCGGCCCCCTCAGCCGGCCGCGGGGCGCAGCATCTCCACCTGTAACAGCCAGAGCAGGGAGCGTCACCGGGGGGGCCACGGCGCTGGCCTAGGGTGACCAGAGCTCCTGTTGTTAAAGGGACAGTCCCGTTTTTGGGGACTTTTTCTTATATAGGCGCCTATTAGCCCCCACCCCCTGTCCCGTTTTTTCACAGTTGCTGTCTGGTCTCTCTACGCTGTCCACACGCCCCCTGGGGCCTGGGGCACCAGCCTGGGGGGGGGTGTTTGCGAACCCCACGGCAGGGAGGGCAGGGCGGGGGCTGAGGCAGGAGGAGGGGCTGGGACTTGCAGAGCCCAGACCTGGCGTTGTGGGGTCTCAGGGATGGGACAACGGCGCAGCCCCAGCGAGAACGACCCCCCCACCCCCCCCGGGCCACTTCCACCCAGCCGGCCTCAAATGCTCCGGGCTCCAAAACCTCCTGTCCCCTCGGTGGGTGTGTGGGGGGGTGTTAGCAGCAGCTTCGCAGTGCAAATACACACACACACCGCAATGATGTACACACAACACCCACATGTGCACATGCACACACACGACAGTGACGTGTACACAACCACGCGTGTGCACACATGCACACACACACACAAGTGCGCACACAACCACCACGTGCATATGCACACCCAGGTCTAACCACCACGGGCCTGCACCCAGACAGGTACACCACACATACGTGACAGGTACACCACACATACGTGACAGGAACACCACACATACGTGACAGGTACACCACACATACGGCACCGTGCGTACCCACCCCCATCCCACCCGCAGCTCCCTGCCCTGCCTGGGAACATGCAGCACCGGCCATGGGGGTCAGGCCCTGTTCCAGTTCCGGCTGGCGTCACCAAGGGGCCAGGAGCGACCAGGGAACGCTGGGGAGCGCGGCTGCTTCTGGACCCTGCTGGGCCCAAGTCTGGTCTCTGAAGGGAGCTCCCAGCCCCGGGTAGAGGCGGACGGAGCCATGTTCTGGGGGCTGTAACCGGGGGGAGCTTTGCTCAGCCAAAGGCTACAGTTCGGCCCATGGCAGGGCAACTGGAGCCCCCCCAGCCCAGGAACCCCAATGTCGGGGCGCTGGGCAGCCAGCGGGATCCTTCCCACGGGCACTTGGACCAATCCACGGGCAACACGTCAGCCCGGGCCCCGCAGGGCTCCCAGGGCAGCTTTCCAAGAGCTTTCAACTGGGGAGTGTATGTGTGCGTGCGTGTGTGCGAGTTCATGCGTGTGCCTGTGTGTGCGTGAGTGCGTGTGCACATGTGCATGTGTGTGTGCATGTGAGTGCATGCATGTGCATGTGCCTGTGTCTGTGAGTGTGTGTGCATGTGTGTGCATGCATGTGCACGTGCCTGTGTGCGTGAGTGCGTGTGCACATGTGCATGTGCGTGTGCCTGTGTGTGTGCATGTGTGTGCATGCATGTGCACGTGACTGTGTGTGTGTGTGAGTGCGTGTGCACACGTGCATGTGCGTGCACATGTGTGTGCATGTGAGTGCATGCATGTGCATGTGCCTGTGAGTGTGTGTGCATGCATGTGCACGTGCCTGTGTCTGTGAGTGTGTGTGCATGTGCACGTGCCTGTGTGCGTGTGTGTGTCTGTGAGTGTGTGTGCGTGTGAGTGCATGCATGTGCGTGTGCCTGTGTCTGTGCGTGTGTGTGTCGTTAAGTGTGTGTGCATGTGTGTGCGTGCGAGTGTGCACACACATCTCCCCGTGGGCCTGGCCACCCTGCTGCTTGGCTCCTTCCATCCTGCTCTCGCTCCCGAGCCAGTCCCTAGTTTTGTTACCATAAATGGCCGCGCTGCCTCCACTTCCTGCCAGAAATGGACCCAGTGGGGCAGATTAATGGGGAGGAAACGGCCCTGCCCCCCCCCCCCCCCCCCCCCCCCCCCCCCCCCCCCCCCCCCGCNAGCAGGGCAGCCACGGGGCACCGGCTCTTCCTCTCCCTCCTGCCTAAACACAGGGGCTGGGGGTGGAGCTCAGGGCACGGAGGGCTCATGTGGGGCTGGCCCGGCCCGCTCCCTCCCAGCCTTTGTGCTGTAGGGCTGGGGACAGCACAGTGGGGGCTAGTGGTTAGAGCAGGGGGGCTGGGAGCCAGGACGCCTGGGTTCTCTCCCAGCTCTGGGAGGGGAGTGGGGGCTAGTGGTTAGAGCAGGGGGGCTGGGAGCCAGGACGCCTGGGTTCTCTCCCCGGCTCTGGGAGGGCAGTGGGGGCTAGCGGTTAGACTCACTGACTGTGCCATCTAACAGGGCAGGTGACTGAGTGGCAGGAAACACCCCCGTGCAGACAGCACACTGACTCCTCAAGCTGCGACAGGCCCCAGCAGAGCAGCTGATTCCTTCAGCGACACGTCCTGCCCAGGGCTGCCCTCGCCCGTCCCCAGGTCAAATCGAGGCCAGACCTCGACCCTGGGGGTGGGCAGATTGGACCAGATTCACCAGGGGGCCCTTCCCTGAACCTGCCTGGTGCAGGAGCTGCGTCCACACAGCCCAGCATCAGCCTGCAGCAGGGGCCCGGAGCAGCCCCTTGGTTTTCCAAGGGCCAGAGATCCCTGCGCAGAAGAACCAGCCAGTATCCTGCCTCCAACCACGGCCAGTCCCAGCTGCTCCAAAGGAAAGTGCCAGGAACCCAGACACGGGACAGCACAGCGCTGCCTGGTGAGAGCTGCGTTCCCTGAGCGATGGTCTGTTCTGCTCCAGCCCATGTCACCTGGACCATCATCCCAGCAAAGCCCCAGGGCCCCGTCGCGCCAGGCGCTGCCCAGACCCCGGCCGAGATCAGGGCCCCGTCGGGCCGGGCGCGGCCCAGACCCCGGCCGAGATCAGGGCCCCGTCGGGCCGGGCGCGGCCCAGACCCCGGCCGAGATCAGGGCCCCGTCGGGCCGGGCGCTGCCCAGACCCCCGCCGAGATCAGGGCCCCGCCGCGCCGGGCGCTGCCCAGACCCCGGCCGAGATCAGGGCCCCGGCGCGCCGGGCGCTGCCCAGACCCCGGCCGAGATCAGGGCCCCGACGCGCCGGGCGCCGCCCAGACCCCAGCCGAGATCGGGGCCCCGTCGCGCCGGGCGCTGCCCAGACCCCAGCCGAGATCGGGGCCCCGTCGCGCCAGGCGCTGCGCAGACCCCAGCCGAGATCGGGGCCCCGTCGGGCCGGGCGCTGCCCAGACCCCGGCCGAGATCAGGGCCCCGCGGCGCCGGGCGCTGCCCAGACCCCGGCCGAGAGCGGGGCCCCGTCGCGCCAGGCGCTGCCCAGACCCCAGCCGAGATCAGGGCCCCGTCGCGCCGGGCGCTGCCCAGACCCCAGCCGAGATCAGGGCCCCGTCGGGCCAGGCGCCGCCCAGACCCCGACCGAGATCAGGGCCCCGTTGGGCTGGGCGCTGCACAGACACAGACTGTCTCTGTACTGAAGAGCTCACAACAACCCTAACAGACAAGGCAGACTCATTACCCCTCTTTTATGGACAGGGAACAAAGGCCCAGAGAGATTCCCGGATTCCAAGGCCAGAAGGTACCACTGTGACCAGCTGGTCTGACACCCCTTGACCCCGGTATAACACAACCAGAGACCTGCCCCAGGGGAATCTCTAGAGCGGAGCTCTTAGAAAAACAGCCTCCCTTGATTTCCCAATGGCCAGTGCTGGAGAATCCCCCACGCCCCTGGTACGTTGCTCCAGTGGTTAATTACCCTCACTAGCAAAACCTACACCTTCCTTCCTGGCTGAATTGATCTCGCTTCCAATTCCAGCCAGCAGCTCGTCCGACCTCCCTCTGGCACGTGTGTTCCCCTGTGGGCAGCGACAGGCTGGGATCAAGTCACCCCTGAGCCGTCTCTGTGCTCAGCTAAGCAGCCGGAGCTCCTGCCGTCTGTCGCTCCCAGGAGCTTTCCAACCCGTCGGTCGTTCTCCTGGCTCGTCTCTGACCCCCCAATCGACCAGCGGGCCCCAGAACCGGCCCCAGGCTCCCAGCAGCGTCGCACCAGGGCCCAACACGGGAAATCACCTCTCTGCTCCTGCGGGAGATTCCCATTTCTGCATCCCAGGGTCGCATTCGCTCTTTGGCCCCAGCGGCGCGCTGGGAGCTTGTGTCCAGCTGATTACTCACTACGCCCCCCAAACCTGCTCGCCAGGCAGCATCCCCTCCCCTGTCAGAAGAGGCGTTCGGCGGCCGTTCCCTGTTCCTAGCCATCGGCGTTCGCGTTCACCTGTGCGCTGCTCGCCAGGCAGCATCCCCTCCCCTGTCAGAAGAGGCGTTCGGCGGCCGTTCCCTGTTCCTAGCCATCGACGTTCGCGTTCACCTGTGCGCCGCTTGCCAGGAGATCCGCATCGCTCTGGGCCAGTCACCCGGGCTCTGCTTTGTTCCTCTCGCCCCTCGGTTTTGTGCCATCGGCAGTGACTTGCCCGGGAAGGTCTGCAGCAGAGCTGGGAGAGAATCCAGGTCGCCTGCATCCCTGACCGACCCGTCATCACACAGCCCCCCTGTGCGAGGGTCCCATGTCCCTGGCCCACTCCTCCCTGCCTGGCCCAGCCGGCCGCTGCCATGAAAAGCCCCAGGGCTCCGGACCCCCAGCCCTGAGGTTCAGGGACCAGGGGCCGGCTGGAAACTCCAAGCCCACTTTCACTCATAACCAATATGTGGGGAGGGGCCACTGCCCGCAGAGACCCCCCTGGCTCCCCCTCGGCCCAGCTCCTCGGGGGCGTGTGTACGTGGTGGGGGGGTCGGTACAGGAGTGGGGAGGGGGGCATGCCGTGCCCAGCCCNCGCAGCCCAGCTCCTCGGGGGCGTGTGTAGGTGGTGGGGGGGTCGGTACAGGAGTGGGGAGGGGGGCATGCCGTGCCCAGCCCAGCGGGGGCGTGTGTAGGTGGGGGGGGGTCAGTACAGGAGTGGGGAGGGGGGCAGAGCGTGCCCAGCCCAGTGGGGCCAGGAATGGCCGTGGCATGGCAGGGGGGCGCCAGGAAGCGCAGCCTTTGCCCTTCCCGGTGGCACCAGGTGGGAGCCAGGCCCCAAGGTGTCTGGAGCTCGGCACCCGCTCCCGGCGTTCGCCTCGCCCCGCTGAGCTCTCCTTGCCCCAGGCCCGTTCCCCAGTCACCTCGGTCTCCACGCGCGGCGAACCCAGCCAGGGCCAGCGCCGCCCACGAGCCTCCGGGCGTGACCTACCCCCCGGCCAGGCGGCAGGGTCCCCGCCGGGCACTGGGTCACGTCAGCAACGTGGCTCCGGTCGCTCCCAGGGCAGCCGAGCCCCGGGTGGTGCCTCCCTCCGCGCCCGTCCACCCGTCTGGCGGAGAAGAGCCAGCGCTGGGCACCCCCCCGCCCCCCCCACACCGCCGCCGGGCCGGGGCAGCGTAACACTGCGAATGCCCCCTGCCCCCGGGAGGATGTGACACGCTGGGTGCTGCTGGGTTATAAATAAACCGCACGCCTGGGAGCGGAGCCACCTTAACGCATGGGGGGGGGGCAGCGTGGGGGTCAGAGTCCAGATTAGGGACTAATCCTGCCCCCAGGGCAAAACCCCACCCCCTCCCCCACCCCCGTTCTGGGCTCTGGGGCGTGAAGGGAGCAAACAGAGACGTGGGCCTGGGAATCTGCCCCTGGCAGCGCCCGGAGCTACAGCCCCGTCCCCGCGCCAGCCCCAGCCCCTGGCCCAGCCCCGTCCCCGCGCCAGCCCCTGGCCCAGCCCCATCCCCGCGCCAGCCCCATCCCTGCGCCAGCCCCGTCCCCGTCCCTGCGCCAGCCCCAACCCTGCGCCAGCCCCTGGCCCAGCCCCGTCCCCGTCCCCGCGCCAGCCCCAACCCTGCGCCAGCCCCAGCCCCTGGCCCAGCCCCGTCCCCGCGCCAGCCCCAGCCCCTGGCCCAGCCCCGTCCCCGCGCCAGCCCCGGCCCCATCCCCGCGCCAGCCCTGTCCCTGTCCCCGTCTCCGTCCCCGTCCCAGCCCTGTCCCCGTCCCATCCCCGTCCCCGCGCCAGCCCCAGCCCCTGGCCCATCCCCGTCCCCGCGCCAGCCCCAGCCCCTGGCCCAGCCCCGTCCCTGCGCCAGCCCCAGCCCCAGCCCCCCGGGCCGGCCCTGAGAGACGGCACGAGAAAGGGGTTCGTGGGCACAAGCCCAGGCGGGACACAGGCCAACACCCCCAGCTCACCCCCACCCACCAACACACATATCCACAAACAAACACAACACACAGACACACACCAACACACAAATACACATATCCAGAAACAAGACTCACACACACAACACAACACACGCCCACAAACTCAGACACACACACACACACACACACAAACAAACACACATATCCACAACCAAACCCGGCTCACACACACAACACACCACATGCCCACAAACTCTAACACACATGCACTTTAACACCATCACACATGCATATTCACACACACACATCCTGACCCATCCCCACCCACCAACACACAAATACACATATCCACAAACCCAACTCGCACACACACAGCGCAACACACTAATATATCACATGCCCACAAACTCTAACACAAACACACACATGCACTATTGCATATCCACAAACTAAGTCCCCGCCGTGTTAACACACAAGCACAAAGATGCACTAATGTGCACGCAGAGCACACACATGCACACGCACTGACATGCACACACATGCAATGACACGCTCAATCACACCCTGACACACACACCCTGACACACACACACACACACCCTGACACACACACACACACCCTGACACACACACCGTGACACACACACACGCACCCTGACACACACACACACCCTGACACACACACACGCGCCCTGCAACCAGCCGCCCCTGCCCGGACCCGCGCTGGGTCCCCGCCGGCCGAGGCCCCGCAGCTCCCGGCACCCCGCGGCACCCATGGGTGCCCGGCCTGCCGCTGGCGGGGTGGGGGCTGGACTCGGAGCCGGACTTGCCTGGTGCCGCCGGGCGCTGCCCCGGATCCGGCTGCTGGCGCGTCCTGCGCGGGGCTGGCTCCGGAGCCTGGAGCCGGGCGGGACTCGGGAGCGGGGGGCGGGAGCCGCAGGGCGGGGGCCGGGAGCAGCCACCGCCCCCCCCCCCCCCCCCCCCCCCCCCCCCCCCCCCCCCCCCCCCCCCCCCCCCNAGTCCCCGAGAGTGACCCAGCCTGGATGTGCGCGTGCAAATACATGCGTGTAACAGTGCGAGCGTGCAAGCGCGTGTGCACAACGTCAGTGCAAACCTGTAAGTGCAAGCATGTATGCAAACACGAGTGTGCACAATTGGCCGTGCAAGCACGTGTGTGTGTGTGTGCACACGTCTGTGCGATCAAATGTGCGTGTGCGCAAACATTTGTGCACGTGTGTGCGGATGGGAGAGTGTGCCCACGCGAGTGTGCAATGCGTGTGTAAATGCATGAGTGTGCAAACCTGTGAGTGTGCAGGCATGTGAGTGTGTGCATGGTTAGCAGTTGTGGGTCATGTTTAGGCAGAGCTTGGGAGGGACAGGCCGCAGGTGGGGGGCCTGTGAGGGGCACAGGCAGGTTCGGGAGGGATCGGGGGGGCACAGAGTGGGGGGCTGTGCCTATGGGGGCGTGTCACACAGACCCATTTATCTGCAGAACTGTCCCATGGGTCGGGGCTTCCTCATCCCCTTTGCAGGGAAATGGCTCCTTCTTGAGTCTGGGGGGCCACGGAGCGAGGGTGAGTCAGGGACTGGGACTGTCTCACACATGGATACCCCCCCACACACCCCCATAGACGGACAGACACACCCTAATAATGGGCTAATGAGGCAGGGCGCATGGTCTAGTGTTGGGGCTGGGGCGGGGAGGCTGGGAGCCAGGACTCCTGGGTTCTCTCCCCGGCTCTGGGAGGGGAGTGGGGGCTGGTGGGGTAGAGCGGGGGGGGCTGGGAGCCAGGACTCCTGGGTTCTCTCCCCAGCTCCGGGAGGGGAGTGGGGTCTAGTGGTTAGAGCTGGGGGGCTGGGAGCCAGGACTCCTGGGTTTTCTCCCCAGCTCCGGGAGGGGAGCGGGGTCTAGTGGTTAGAGCAGGGGGGGCTGGGAGCCAGGACTCCTGGGTTCTGTCCCCAGCTCCGGGAGGGGAGTGGGGGCTGGTGGGTTAGAGATGGGGGGGCTGGGAGCCTGAAATTCTGGGTTCTCTCCCCCGCTGTCACTCACTCGGTGGGCACCTCAGTTTCCCCATCTCCATGGAGTGCCGCGCCCGCCCCACGTGGGCTGGGGGGATGTGTGGGGCGCGTTGCTGGGGTAGGGCAGGGCGCGGAGTCGCAGCCCCTGTGGCACCTTCAAATCCTGTGGAAGAGGCACCAACAGCCCCCCTGGGGCTGGGGGGAGGGGCAGGGCTGTCTGGACCCCCCAGCGCAGAACAGGCCCTGGGGTGACCCTGGGCCCCAGTGAGTTCTGACTGGCAGTCACCTGGGGGGTGCTGAGCGTGTGGGGTGCCCTATGGGAAGAGTTTGGTGTGATGCTATGGGGGCGGGGGGGTGGGTGTTACTCTGTGTGGGGCGGGGAGAGATTTGTTCTGGGAACTGCAGGAATTTCCCGTTGCCTCTGCAGAGGAATCCCAGGGACGGGAAGTGCCCCACCCCCATCACCCCATGGGGACGGGAGGGGGAGGGGAAGGAGGGGGCCATTTCCTGACAAAATAAAACGGGAAATTTCACAGGAAATTAAATTGCAACTAAACAAAAAACCCTGATCCCAGCTCTGGCCAGACCCATCCCCCTGTTCCACTCAAACCCAACCCCCGTAGCTCTGCCAGTGCCCCTCAGTCCCGACCCCCAGCCCTGGTACGCGCCCCACACCCAGTGCTGCCAGTGCCCCTCACTCCCGACCCCCAGCCCTGGTACGCGCCCCACACCCAGCTCTGCCAGTGCCCCTCAGTCCCGACCCCCAGCCCTGGTACGCCCCCCACACCCAGCTCTGCCAGTGCCCCTCACTCCCGGCCAGGGTGGGCGCCTCCCCACGGCACACAGCAGCCCCACTCACAACAGAGCTGCTTCCCCCAACCAGGCCTGTGCCTTTGACTCCAACCCCACACGCCAGACAGCACGATCCAGGCCCCTGAAATCACGGGACTGGCTTGAATCGTAACCAGCACTGGGACCTGCCTCCTTGCCTCCCGTTGGGGGTCCCGCTTCTCTCCCCAACCAGCAGGGACGGAAACGAGCCCTGTCCAGTTAAAACCGAGATTCTTGCCTCATCCCAGGACTCCAGGAGCTGGGGCTTGCACAAGACACCAAACACGATGAGAGTTGGCAGCGCCGCGGAGGGAGCAGCTGCTAGAGCCCAGCCTGGGGCGAGCTGCATTGCAGCAGCTGTTGTTCAGGATCCTGATCCCAGCCCGGGGACAGTGCGGGGCGGCCTGGAGCTCTTCTATTCCCAGGGCAACACCCGCAGAAGTGACAGACACCCTCTGCATCCGGCGTCCTCGCTGGCCCCCTCCCCAGTCCAGGGGTTAACCTGCTGCCCAGGGGAAGGATGCATCAGGCTCCAGCCTGAGCCAGGGCGCCCCCCACGCACACCTGCCCCAAGCGCTGCTCCCACCCCAATCTGCCCTGGAGTCACCGCTGCCCTAGCACGACGGCTGAGTGGACAGGGACTGAGCCGGGCACGGGGGCCAGGGCTGCGTCCCCCAGCAGCCTGGGCACCCAGTGCTCCCTGGCCGTTGTGGGCCTGCACATCCTGGCTGCAGAGTGGCATGTTCCCAGCCTCCCCTGCAGTTAGGAAGATGGTTCTGGGCTCGTCCTGGCATCGTCCGCCCAGTACTGCCCCTCACCTGCCATTCCCACGCGGCCGAGTCCAGGACGAAGGGCCGTGGGGCCCGGTGAGATTACCCAGCGCTAGCTGCCGAGGCACTAATCCACCACAGGTCTGGAGCTTCATTAGGTCCCTGACCCATTTTCCCTGTAAGAGGATGAGCGTCTATAGATAGCAGTCCCTCAGGCGGGGGCTGCATTAGCTCCCCCATGGGTCGATTAGTCTAATGAGATCGCCCACAAAGCCCCTGATCCCAGCACACCAGCGGCCCTGGCGCCGCGTCCCAGAATGAGATGAATTTCCCAGGGGGAGGGCAGGCAATAGCCATCTCCCTCCAACGAGCTGGGACATTCCGGGCGGGGGGGTCAGAGAACGTGGCAGCCCCATGCTCTGAGCTCCAGGGCCCCCGTGTGCTGGTCTGTTACATCATCGTCCCCGTGCAGCGCTGACCGTGGCCTTGGACCGACGGAACCAGGCTGGACCGTGACCTTGGGGGAGCCTTTGCCGTGGGAGGGCGACCCGGCTGGGTCAGACCCCGTCCATGCCCTGCACCCTAATGCACCATTGGTCCCTTTTGCACCTGCTCCTGCAAATACCCCCTACGCGGGGCCCTGACCCAGGCCTGACGGGGCACCTTGCCAGATCTCGCCCCCTCCCCCCAGGCTGCATTAGGCTCTGACGCACTCGGGCAGATGCCATCGAATGAAGGCGAGTGAGGTGGGCCAGGTCTGCACTAGGAAATGAGGTGGGTCGAACTACAACAATCCACCCCTGAGCCCCGCAGTGAAACTGACCCAGCCCCCGGCCCAGCCAGCACTAGGCCAGGGGCGAAGTCTCCTGTCGACCCCTCTCGGGGAGGCGGATTAGCTGTGCCGACGGGAGCAGGCCTAGGCAGCTGTGGTGGTGCAAGCGCAGACGAGCCCCGAGTGAGAGTCACAAAGCCCTGTGCAGTCCCTCCTCTCCGCAGGCCCCAGGCCCCTATTGCTACTAGCCGGGCGTGTGCATGTCAGGGAGCTCTTGTCCCCTCTCCCACCCAAGTCGAGGAGTAACTTAGGGCACGTCTACACTTGAAACGCTGGAGCGCCACCGTAGTGCCTCAGCGTGACACTGCCGACACGCCCAGTGAGCGGTTCTCGCGCCCCTTCGGCCTGCTGCTGCCTGCACGATCTGGGCCCCCCATTCTGGCCACACACGGCGCTGTGGGTCGGATCCCGCTCGGCTGTGGGAACGGGTAAAGCCCCAAGCGCGGGCCGGTGGTAGGGAGGTGTCACGGCACCACCTAGAGGGAGCTGGGGTTAGAAGCAATACGCAGACAGCAAAGGAACCCGTCATGCAAAAGACTCTCTGGGCGTCCCACACCTTGCAGCTAAAGGTGGGTGTAAAAAGTTTCTGGGGTCTGATTTCCTATTAGCTGAGACAAGACGAGACCAACTTCTGATGGTGAGAGAGCAGCTTTGGGGCTTACACCGAGCTCCTCTTCCGACCTGGGAAACGTACTCAGTGTCACAGCTCAATTCCTCCGAGCGAGGCTGTTAGAGGCGTGTTTCAAACTCTACATCGGCAGTGATTAGATCGCCTGCCAGCCCAGGAGAAATCCCAGTTCCCTGCGCAAGGCTCCTGGGCCCTGTTCTCTGCTTATCTACAGCAAGCGGGATTTTCAAGTGACAGGAGTCTGATGGCACCGGCAGCTTTCGTGGGCACCCTGGACGGAGGAGAGAGCCACAACCCTGCCTGGAGTATTTTCCAGTAGTCAAAGATGCTAATGACCATCAGGGCCCATCTAACCCTGCTGGAGGGGCCAGCGAAGGGCCGCTCCCTACAGTCCATTCCCCATCCCTTGTCCAGTTCTCTCTCACAAGTCTCATGCAGTGGAGTTTCCACACAATCCCTAAGAAACTGTCCCACAGCTTCATTGTCTGGAGTGGGCTCCCGATATCAGCCATTATCCTACCCCGCACAGCGATAGCCCCTCTGTAGCACCGGTAGAACCGATGGATGAAATCGTTTTTAATTGTTCACTTTATTAATGTAACTTCGTAAGTTAAGTTTTATGAATGAAACAACATTCATTCATAAAACCGGTTACCCCAATAACTGGCTAATTGACAATTAAGATGCTTGTTAAGAGCCATAGCTGTTGGGTCAGCTGCCTTTGTAAGTTTCACTATCAATCCAATTCCTGCTTAAATCACTGAGACTTGCACTGTTTCAGGATTGTAACTTCTGTTCCCCATTCATTACACTTGCCTACATTGTAACTTCTGTTCACCATTCATTACACTTGCCGACATTGTAACTTCTGTTCACCATTCATTACACTTGCCGACATTGTAACTTCTGTTCACTGTTTGCCATATTGTAATTCAAACCCCATTTTAAAACGCTGACTCCATTTTGTAAAAGCTGGCTCCAACCTCCATTTTTGCAAACCCTGCTGTAATCTTGTCAGTTTAGTTTCGATGTGTGAATGAGGTATGGATGGATGATGGAATCAACCTCCAGCCCCAGCCTGTCCTGATGAAATAGAGTTCAAACACCAACGGCTGAAGATGCAGACAAGAGCCCTAACAAAGTAAGAAGAGTCCACCCTAAAAAGAAAAGGTGCAATAGAAGGAAGATCAAAGCCAGGTCCGAGGCTGAAAGTCACGTCTGCAATTGACGGGTGATCAATCACCGAACCCAGAGGCAGCGTGACACAGCAAGACCTATAGACTCTGGATTCAAAGCCTACAAAAAGGCTGGGTGAGATGGAAGACTTTGGAGGGTAACATTCTGCTGCCAACATGGAAGGGCATCGGTGCGCGCCCGACAGAGACCCAGCCCTCCCTTGTGCCCGGCTTTCCTGGCCAGTTACCGCCACGAGCTACGAACCCAAGCTGTAAATCAAGCCACGAACTCAAGCTACGTTCAGGACTGGTAACTATGCAGCAGCTGCAGAACATCTGATGGATGTGTGTGTGTGTGTGTGTATAGGTATAATGTGTGTGTATAAGGATTAAGATATTAGTTATTGGTCATAAATCAAATTGTTATTATAATAAATGTGGCATCTTTGTCTTGCCCCTTAAAAGATCCTGTGTCGTTTTGTCTGTATAACACACCTTCCAGTGGGCAGTGCCAACCTGCCTCTCATCCCCTTCTGGCCACATCTAGGCTTCCCGATTACCCCAAAATTTCTCCCAACTGCCACCATCCGCTCAGTACCGCCAAGGCTCGCCCTCATGTGGTCTCAGCATCTACTGGTGCTAGACAGCCATGCTTAAGGAAGAGGAAGGACAGGCTAGGGTGCTGGACTGGGGCTCAGGACACCTGGGTTCAATTCCTGACTGCCACAGATGTCAAGTCACTGAATCCAACTGGTGCAGCAATTCCCTGATAACGTGGAGATGATACTCAGCGGGAGGGGTGTGAAGATAAAGTGCCCGGTTGTGAGGTGCTCAGGGCAGAGAGACATACACGTGCTTGGACAGACAAAGCAAAGCCACCTTCTCTTAACAACTCTTTCCTGAGCACACAATCAATCCCTTTAACCCTGTGGTTATTTCTGTACCATCAGCACTCCGATATTCACACCCAGGATTACTGCTGTTCTCTAAACAATGTTACAGGCCTGAATAGGATTGGGTTAAAAATAGACTGGAAACACGTCTACAGAGCGCGTCCCCCCACCCCAACTGTTAAACACAGAAACAGCGAGCCGGGTTTAAACTCTCTCCCTGTAGAACAGTCCTGCCCAAAAGAGGGTTGCAATGAGACAACACGGGAGGTTTTTAACTCCCCCATGAAAATGAAGGCTATAATTTGTAAAGAGCTGTCAGGTAGGATTGCTAAACAAACACAAATGTAGTTAACCCATGCTTGAGCCAAATGAACCAGAAACCTTTAAAATAACTGCATCCTTTAATGGCAGTAATACAATTATAGAGGATTAAAGAGCTCACAGGGGAAATATAGATGACATTTTTGGAAGACAAATGTGCAATAAAAAAAAGGAAAAGAACACAAAGCCATGCAACGGAACAGTCATTGTAAAAATACCAATACAGTATATACATATTTGCATCAACAACTTCAATTCTGAAATAGTATTTACAGTTAATTACAATCTCAGTTAGAGCATTATTTTTTTTCTCTTAAAGCTCTGGCAGATGGAAAAATATTAATGGATTAAAGACCGGTGATGTTTTACGTTATGGTGAATATATTCCAAAGTAGAGCGTCATCACTTTTCATATTCTGGACAGGGTTCAATTTGGTTTTTTTATTTATGTTACAAATGTTTAGGGTTATGGTACAAATGCCACTGATTTTACATCCCTCTCCCTAAAAGCAATCTCACATGGCAGAACATGACACAAATGATTTATTTCACTTCTCTCTTTTTTGTTACACTGATACCAGCCAAACTCCAAAGCCATGAGTTCATATGTCACACTTCACTGCAGGTGAAGTGAGGCTACACCAAGAGAAGGCAGGAGGTAAACCACTTCAACAGTGCGCTAACTACTACACACACAGATGCCACACTGATTAATTGAAAACTAGCAAACAATTTCAGGGAGAGATGCAAGCAGAAATTGTAACAGATTAGATCTCCATTGGACATCCACTTATCGAACAGATCAGCACAATCCATTGGCATCTGAGTTTTCTGGAATCCAGCTGGGTTGAGAGACATTGTTTAGAGTAAGTTTGATATAACCTTTGCCTCAAATTAAAGCGGGGTGCAGGAAGAAGTAAAACAAGTAGCGTCCAAAGGAAAGAAGACAAGTAAATTAACACCAAACATAAACGTAACAAAACTTCAGAGTCCAGACTGGGTTTTTTTAATTGAAAAGAGTTATTTTGGCATTATTAATATTAATCTCACATGCACCAAAACCAAAGAACACCCATTAGCTGTAGAACTTTTTCAAAACAAATTATAACGCTTACAGCAAAACTGAATAGGTTTTTAAGCAGCTGTCCCACTGTTGGACAATTCATCCTAAACCAGATTCAATGACGATAGCCAGCGTACTGAGAAATGTTTTTCCTCTCACACTACTCCTTATGCAAACACCAGCCCGATGACAAGCCACTGTGACATGATGCAATGGATGAATTCCCAAGCCAGAGAGGTACAGCCACTTGGGATATATTCTGCAATAAAACAGGAACCTCTCTTTTGGTGAAGGTGGGTCAGCTGGGATAGCCTGGCACCAGATCCTCATCTAAGCTGGTGTCACACTCCCTGGTGTGAGGCTCTGGGGAAGGAGAGTTACGACACGCACACTGTGCCTTTAAAGCACTCACCATCACCAGATATTTGGGGTCTCTGACAAAAGTTCTGGCTTGTGCCACGGTCAGAAGAAAGCACTATACTCAGTTCACACTCCATAGACATTTTCCTGATAGTACCACAGACATTGACCTGGCTGAAAGTGTAAAGAAGAACACACCTGGCTCAGCCATGTTTATAAAACTGTGTTTAAAATAGTTAACTTCGTTTCCATTATTTCACAGGAATTGATACTGCATGTTGGTCACGTACATTGTACAGATCCATGTCTCAACATATGGCTAAAAAGGTGCAAGCATTTTAGCTTTTCCTTGGTGCAGTTTATGCTTTGAAGACACTTTGCATAAAATGTCTTTATCTTCCAATACTTGTGAGCATGTTTGCTACAGGCTTTGCCAGCCAAATACTTGTGAGTGTGGGGGACTACCAATATTCACGTGACAAACGGCGGAATCCGGTTAGCTCCACAGCGAGACCGCTATCAAAATACCAAGTAGTAGGGGGTAGGACACACCTTGACATCGAGTAACCAGAGGCTACCAAGGGGCGCATGGGAAGGAGAAAAAAAAAGTATTAGTACAAAGATCTAGCACGTTTGAGACAAGTGCGGGGCTGAGGGATGATCAGGAAACCGTAAACTACAGACTTGTCTCGTCTGTCGGAAAGGTTTATAAACCTGTTACCCCCTTTACCCACTGAAACAGCTTGTAGCAAGAACACTGAGCCACAGGAAGGAGTCACCCCAGATCTTCCTTCCCTCAACAACCATTTTCATAACCACAGACTCTACTGTATCCCGTTCATCTTTTGAAAATCTTGATTATCTGTCACTCACGTCCCTTCCCCTGTAGCTGCTTTTCCCTGCACACACTGAAAGCACAGTTCATTGTACTCAACACTTCCATCTCCACATTTGTTTCTAAACACACAATGAATCAGAAGAAGTATTCAGCACCTAACATCGCTTTTCTATCTTTTCTAAAGAACAGCCTCTCTTTGTAGTGTGGCACTACAGGACAAAACTCTGCCTCCTAAAATGCACAGCATGCAGAGTTCACTCATCCCATCTGGTTGGAGATGGGTTTTACCCCTGGTGGGGTAGGGTGGGGATCATCTACTGAAAATCTTAGAACACAGATTTGTGTTTATGGAAAAACCCTCCATACGCAAAATACATACAAGTGAAATCTGATTGAGATTAATAATTTAATTTCAATAATACAACCTTTTTTTTTTGGTAGACTGCACAACTTTTTGGGATGCAAATATTCCATGGCCATCCATGGAAGGTCTCGAGAATGCGAGTCCTGTTACAACCCAGCTGGGTCTTACAATCAAACAACCTCCAGGAAATGGCATAAAATATTTACTTAAAACAAAAGCCAACAAAACCCCCACAATTACAAAAATAATCCCACATGGTTATGTTTCCATGGTAATTCTGTTCACTGTACTAGAATTTTAAAAAAGACTATGATACAAATACTTTAGTTAGTTACATTTTAGAAGTGAACACATTCTACTAATCCGCATGGCTCACAGCTTTAATCTGCTAAGCAACACGTATGAACCACATTTCTCTGCCATCCAGTCTGTCACTACCCTTGTCCTGAATGTAGTACCGGGAAGATGCTCGGCTACTGCAAAGAGAGAGGACAAAAGGGTGGCGTGACAGATCAGCCACAGCTTCCCAAGGAGATTTCAGACAATTCATTATTTTCCGAGAATGATTTCAATTGCATTTTGAAAGAAAGCTCTAAAACAAACTATTGGGGTAGTCAAACAAAATGCTGGTTATTACTGCACAAGGATACTTTGATTATTCATTTAAAATGCATCTTTGAGACTATATGTTACAGCACTGACCAGAACCAAAACGATTTATATACATGTTATATGGCTAAAGTGAGCACTAATGGAATAAAAAAAAAGTTACCAACACTGCGCGCTGTTATTCAATACATGGACGCAAGGTCAGTCCTTTAATACTACTGGCAGAACGGTGAAGCTGTGGGATCAAAGCCCTTAAAAACATCTTTCAGAGACCCAGCATCCTGCTGCTCACTGTCCTGGGCAGGACTGTTCCCTGCAAAGGGGCTGCCTGACCCAGGCTTTGTGGTCTGCTTAACCATGCCATAGACGGAGGGCACAGGGAGGTTATGAACCCCTGGCTGAGGTGCAGTCTCTTGGGCAGGTGTGGCGGGGGCGGTGGAGGAGGTCTTGGGACGCGGCCTGTTATAACTATTGTATCTGTCTGTTGGAAGCTCAGCGCTTGCCTTCTCGGCCTCGGGCTGATCCAGCGCAGACCTGCGCACAAACAGAGGCTCCTTGGCCTTGTTAGCGCTCTTGCTGGCCTCTGGGCCTTTCAACGATGCATTCCCTTCGCTGGGAGACTCTGCGGCTTTGCCACCTGAACTCGGAGTCCTGGGGTCATACAGGCTAATCCCACTGAGCACACTGCTTTGGCTACTGCCTTTGCTTAGTCCGCCAGCTGTCAGCAGCCTGGGGTCGTAAGGAGCAATGGTGGGAGCTGTCTCGCTGCTGGGCGTGGTAGCAGCTGTTGGCTGAGCTGGCTCCGCAGGTTTAGCGGCTCGGGCAGCTGCTGGCTCTGCTGGTTTCTGTAACCTGGGATCGGCTGATGCTTTGCGCATCCGAGGGTCACTTGGTTTATCGCTCTGCCCAGGCCCTGGACTGCCAGACGCATTCACAGTCTTTAATATTCTTGACAACAGCTCGAAGTCAGGGATGTTGGTGCCAGAACCGGTGGCAGGCTCTGCTTGGGCTGCTGCCCCTCGTTGTCTGGGGTCAGAAAGGCCTGTATTTTGGGGCCTGTTGAGTCGTGGGTCAAGGGCAGGTAATGACTGGAGAGCAGCTGGGACAGGAACAAATTCTTGCTTTGGGACAGGCAGTGGAATCAGATCCTCTGGGCTCCACAGGACCATTCGGGCAAAGTTTGGCTTGTTTAGGATCACGTCTTTCTTTATGTGGCTGAACTGCTGCAGCTGAGACCTGGGGTCTCGCAGCGCGTGGGCTGGCAGTGCGTCTAAGGGGATATTGACCGGTTTGTCCCTTAGTGCTCTTTCCCCTTCCTCCTCCTCAGGAACCAAGGCAGCCTTCTGACTGGCAGCAGTGCTGGAATGAGGAGCATCCGGCTTCAGGGCAGGCGTGGGAATGTGTCGTGCTAGCCTCGGGTCAGTGGGCCCTGCGTCCCCAGTGCTAGATGGACCACAAGTATCGGCATTTCGAGACAGCCTGGGATCCCGCAGCACACGCGGATCCGCAGGCCGACTGCTCCCTGCTGGCTGGGCCTTCTGCAGCCGAGGGTCACTCACACCTGAGGATGGGCCGATGCTGCCACTGATTTCTCCATGGGATGCCTGGGCATGAGGCCTGCTTGAACTTTGCTGCCTTAGCGTTTTCAGTATGGAAGTGACGCTACTTCCACCGTCATCCTCATCACTGGAATACCAGTTGCCAGGATCACCTGGGAACGAGGAGAAGAGAGTAAGCAAATACCACAGTGCGCGCAACTACTGCTAACCACAGGGTAACTGGTTCTGTTAGGGTCTGCAAGCAACTGGTCTCACACTAACAAGCAGCTCCCTCAACCCCTTGGCAGCTCACAATGCTAGAAAGGGGGATCCACAAACATTTAGCAGGCACCCAACCTCACCAAACTACATTAGCTTTGCTGGAACTTTCAGCCAGCTGCTCTTATTTCTGTAGCGTACTCTTGCCATTCTTCCTCTCACCTATTTCTTCCTTCATGACTTTCGGTGCTCGCCCCGGGCCCTCCTTACGAAGGGAGTTTCTGAATCAGTGCTTGGGAGATTTATTGGGAAAAGACCCGAGTGCATGTTCTTCAGAAACCTCCAGTGCCCTTCACTACAAAACCGAGATGGCCATCTGCAGAGAATATCTCCCCAGCTCCCACGCAGGGCCCAGGCGCGGTCTGTTGAGATCACAATCTCTATAGCTCCTCTTTTTGTTTTAAGGTTTGTCATTTGTAAAATAAAAGCACAAACCCCACCGCCTGCCTGAGCTGTCGAGTATGTTCAAAGAGGAGCTGGGGACGGAAAATGACATTCCCACAGGGCTGCCAATTTGGAAACCAGGGAGAATGTCTGTTCCGCAAGACATCTTAGCCCTCACAGGGAGGGGCTGGGCAAAGACAGATCTGGGGTAGCATTCTTGGCTCTGTCACTGAGAGACCTGCAAGCGTAGGAATGTTGCCCACAACCCACATGGAGGGGGAAGGCAGCAACCAGAAACGGTGCCACTGGACTCTGGGAGGGAACAGGCCAAGGGCCTAAGCCAGGGCAGGTTAGTCTGGGGTGGAGCTCCTGGGGGACAGGGTAGCTTGTGCAGGGGCATCCTTCACGGACACATCTTTGAACAAGTCCGGTGCTCTGCCACTTGCCTTCCTCATTCTCCCGCTCCTGCTTACTGCTCTCGGCCAGTCTCCGAGCCCTCTCCTCCTCTTCCTGCTGCTTCTGCTGGATCCTCAGGTACAGGGCTCTCTGGGCTGATGGCAGGAAGTCAGGGATGTTGGCTGATGGTTTGTGTAACCCTGGCGCCGCTCCTTCACACAAGGAGTCGGGTTCCAAGGACTGGTCAGGGAAAAGATGCTCTCCCAGAGGCTCGTCCATATCCTCGTAATTCCCATAGTCCTCTGCCATGGAAGGAACAGGGCAAACATTCACAATCACAGGACACTGAAGTTATTTCTCATACAGCTGAATATAGCAGCCGACACTCAAGAAAGCAGTAAAGAGACTTATGCCCATGAAACCAGCCAATGTTTGAGTCTTGTCTGGTGCGAGTTCTGCCCAGCCACCCAGAGCAGCACGGTAAGTGCTCACAGGCAGCTAAAAGAGACCAGGCCAACATCGCATGTCCAGCCCTCCCTGCACAAGACCAACTCCTGTCATTCTTGGTAAACAGAGACAACCCACGGACAGCTAGTAAGAGGAACATACCTGGGTCACCCATCAAGCCAGGGTCCATGTCCAGGCCCTCTTGTTGTTGGTAGAAATTATCATAGAAGCTTTGTGCAGGTGGGCCAGGGGGCATCATTCCGGAGTGTGGAGAATCGTCC
Organism: Platysternon megacephalum; assembly: GCA_003942145.1. NCBI lineage: Eukaryota > Metazoa > Chordata > Testudines > Platysternidae > Platysternon > Platysternon megacephalum. The sequence continues at coordinate 832,719 of QXTE01000353.1, read as the reverse complement.
GGGCCATATGGCATCATTGGGGGCCTGGGACCCATTGGAGGCCCAGGATTCATCCCAGGGCCCATAGGCATATCCGGGTGCATGTCGGGGTGCATGTCCGGGTGCATGTCGGGGTGCATGTCCGGGTGCATGTCCAGATGCATGTCAGGATGCATGTCCGGGTGCATGTCAGGGTGCATATCCGGGTGCATGTCAGGATGCATATCCGGGTGCATGTCAGGGTGCATATCCGGGTGCATGGGTCCTGGCATAGACCCAGGTGGTCCACCAGGCCCAGGGAAGCGGGGAGGTGGTGGAACTGGGTGCCTGGAAGAGAACAGAGGGAAATTTAACTTTTAAAATGCAAACTTGAGATCAGACTCATTTCCCTACAAAGAGCAGGGCTTGCAGCAGTGTCCCCATCAGAACTGGAAGGACAGGCACGGTGCTGCATGCTCTGCTTCCTCCAGGAATAGACCATGTTGTTTTAATGCACCCACCGGCAGGAGCTGCCAGAAAAGCCTCATTTCCACACAAAAGGCGCCTATTCCACATCTCTCAACTTCAGCAGCCAGCTCTTTACTATCGAGTTTCAGTAGCAGCAGGACTGCGTCCCCAGCCCTTCTGTACACTGCTATGAAATGGCAGCAGGATGTTGAATTCACACAGTGCAACCCCCTCCTGCCTAGACCACCATGCCATGGCACAGAGGTCTCTCTGGGCACGGAAGACAGGCTAACCTTGTAGCAAACCAGATGTCAGGAGCAGAACCTTGGCTGGCCTATTTCCGAGCCTACTCCATAGAGAGAGAACAGGAAATACATAATGTTCAGATTACACTGTCTCAGTGACTGCACTAAGGGGTCAGTAGCACCCCGTGTGCAGTGAAACAACACACAGGTTCCTATACACCCTGTTCCGTGTCTAAAGGATCCACGGAGCTTCCGAGACGCATGTAGGGAGAATTTTACTACTATGCAAATAACACAAAGAAATTCCATATATTAGCTACATTAAATAACAACTAGGCTACAAGTGGGAATGTTTTGCTTGTGACAGAGAGGCTGTGGATGAATTTCATCCTGTAAAATTACTTTAAGACCCTCAGAGAGAAGGGTATGAATAATGACCTATCAACGGCACACATAACCCCCCCTTCCTATTCCTGACTCTCCCCCTGAACGTTAGACGTAAGTAGCTGGAAGGGAAGGTCATGCTTACCGCACGCCTAGTTTCTCTGCCAGCTGCCCAGTGGGCCGTACCACAATCTCAAACAGGGATGGGATCTTCTTATACATGTCCTGCTGCTGCTGAAGCTGCTGCGGTGAGAGAGGCTCGTGCGGTGGTGGTGGCAGCTGTGGTGGCCCTGGCGGTGGCAGGGGGGGTGGCGGAGGAGGTGGCGGTCCTCCAGGAATTGGCCTGCTGTTGGGAGAAGTTGGAGCTGGTGGTCCAGGAGGACGAGGGGGTGTGGGCAGCAGGCCCACTCCAGGTGGAGGTTTCGGTAATGGATTGATGCCCTGTTTCTTTAGCTCTTCAACTTCCTTCTCATCTTCTGCACCTGCTTCCGCATCATCAGCCAGCATCTGAGGGAGAGAGAGAAATGAGAGGCAGTTAAAAGCAATGCCCTAAACAGCCCATGTTGGGATGAGTTTGCCCGGTCTTGGCGCGGCTGGTCAGACCACGGCCTGGGCCCGTGTTTCTCCAGTGCTGAGGTTGCATACGAGAGTCTGCCAGCACAGGCTTGTCTCCTACTGTACATTAAACTAGTGTTCTAGCAAGCTGAAAGTGTCCCAAACGATGGGGCTTCTGCTCTGCAGACTCAGACCAGGCTCCCTGTACTTCCCTTTTCAGAATTCAATCTCAGGACTTCAAATGACACCCTTGTTACCCCATCTTACAAACTCCTCTTTCCTTGCTGTGAAAGTCTCGCATGGGCAGCGAAATCAGCCAAGGCAAGAGAGCCACTCGGAAAGTAACCCTCATTAACATTCCCTTTTACCTTGTCCAGCAGCTCCCGTGTTTCGTCTGTGAGTGGCTCATGGGAAAACATGCAGTCGTCCCCATTGATACAGTTCCCAGTGGTGTGGAACAGTTTACAAGGAAAGTCTCGTACAAAGTGTTAAGGAAAATAAAACTCCTTTGAGTCATTAATAAAAAAATCTGCCAATGGGCAGACAGGTTATTTTTAACAATGCTGCACCAATGGTACATTCTTACTAAGCATGTGAAATCTCTGCAGTCCCAACACTGAAAATAAAACACAACTGCCCCACACCCCACATTTTCCTTTTCTAAAACTCCTGCAAACCCACCTGCTCTGTGGCCTGAAGACCCCATTCCCTTGTGCTTACTCCATACTGTATTGTTCACAAGCTGAGCCTGCCTTCACCAACGTGAAGCCACTCGTGTCCCTGCAGCTGTGATACACTGTTAAAAGCCTACACATCTTAAGGTATACGTCTTCCACACTCCCATGGGTAGTCCTAGCCTCCCTCCCCCCGGGGAAACATTAGTGCAGGTCTTCATCATGGGACCCTCCCCTTCCTTTCTGACACGCTCCGGTGAGCAGTGAAATAATGAACCTGCCATCACTGGCATCTGAGTCTGCACCCACTGAAATGAATGGGGCTGTTCACACCTCAGCATTCAGGCTCTCAGCAGGCTCAGGCAGGCATAGGTTACACTCAGGGTAGTCTCTCCCCCCGTTATTGTTTCAGGCTCTCTGCAAACTTAGGCAGATGTCTCTGCATCAGTTAACTCAGATCACAACATGAAGGATTTGTCTGCAATTCTAACAGCTAGAGATTGACTTTTTTTTAAACGAAAGCTGAGACTGAAGAACAAATGAGAGGTGTGTCTACACCTTCAGCTAGCCCTTCATGGCCCCCTCCCACAAGTGGGTGCACCCCACATTCTGGGAATCAATATCATACAGGCACTTGCCTGTAGATCGTAAGCTGCTTGGTGCAGAGACCTACTCTTCTGGCCCATTTTTCCCTGTTGCACAGGGCTGCACACAACTGACTTAGCCACTGATCTCCGTGGTGACTGGGAACACAGTGAACAAGAGGAAAGGATATCATGCATGTAAGGGCAATTCTCTGCCCTCGCACAGTAACCAGTGATGTAAAACTTGCACAGTTCCCGCTTCTTTGGTAGCTCGATGTCATGGCTGAAATTGCAATGCTCCCCCTGTATAGAAAAAGTACAACACCCGCACTGTTAATGAAACAATAAAGCATACACAATAACAGGGGGCAGCAAACACCTATAAGGCACTTGTTATGGAACTGATTCTCTGCTGGGGTTCTGGCCCTGAAATCCTTGAAAACTGGGCTCTGTGTACCACGGTTATCTTGTGTTTTTAAAATCGGAGAATCAGGAAGTAGAAAGTAAAGCAAGTGTTTGTCTCAGATTGGTGTTTGCACGGTTGATTTTCCTTACACTCTGTGTAACGCTCCTAGTACTCAGCATGTTATCACTTTCAACATGTATTCTAGACTCTATGTTCTAGACCACGTACGTCTCAGTCAAGGACCACATACCTCTCAGTCTATATCTTGTACAGACCTGGGTGCATTTTAGGTACTACAGAAATGCTTAACAGTAAAGTCAAGGCCACCATTAATGATCTCCTTACCCAGGTACACCTGCCTTCCACAAAGTATTTGCAGATAACTTTTCCTTTCTTATCCGACTGCTGGTGGGGTTTATCATGGTCATTCCGCCTGTAATTTCCACCACCTCCTCCGTCCTGCAGGAATTGTAAGGGTGCAGTTAACAAGCATGAAGAGGCAAACCCTCGGCATGGAAAGAAATTGACCTACAATAACCTCCCTACAATATGCATTTCAAAGTGCACATGAAGGTCTTGCATAAAGGGAGCGTAAGACTCGCAGCCTGACCGACTGTAGCTAGATGGAGAGACAGATTTCAACTTGGTTTGTCAGTCAACCCATCAGAATCTGAAAAATCCATCCTGCCTAGAAAAGGGATTATTGTCATGAAGCCTGGGCCAGTCCCATTTTTACACTGCTGGGAAATACACAAATATGAAGACTAGACTTTGGACTCATTTCAAGGTATTTCAGAGATCATCTTTTTTGGTGGGTGGGGAATGGGGGTCATTTTTCTGACTGTAAGGTCAGTGCATACACTTGGTGCCATGAACCCTAATAAGGGCTCCCCGAGATGCCTCCCTCTTCTTAGCATTACTTGGTTCCAGTCAAACAGTGCTTGAGAGCACTTCTCATCCCAGACAAAAACAGGCAGAGGAGCCCCTTGAAAGAAGGGAGAAAATCGATGCCCGGGGTTCAAAAACTGGGCTGCTTGGAAGCTTGACTGCCAAGCGCAGGAGTACGTGACCGATCAGCAGCCTCCTGCCATTGAAGTGGAACTAGGATGAGAAAAGTGACTAGATAAAAGGAGCCCTGTCCTCGTGGCAGGTCTGCTCGCTATGCCGGTTCAGTGTCACTTTACTGAGCAAGATTAACAGTTACTGGCTTTACTCCTAGGAGCCCTGCAGAGCCAAACCCGGTGGGAAAAGGAGCTGGGGTGTGCTCTGCTCTGTGCCTCATCATCAGGACTGTTCATTATTTCCCAAGTTCTGTGCTCCAATGGGGTTGCAGAAGCCCGAGGGCTGGATCTTTACTCTCAGCGATGATGAATGAGATAGATGGAAGTCAACTTGTGGCTCTGAGCCTAGGGTAGTATGCAGCGCTGGCGGGCAGAAAAAGCCATCTTTATGTGCAAACTGACCAAGTTTGTTCTGGGTGCAGAGAGCCCTGGGCAGGCTCAGAAAGTTCCATATTTCAGAATTCAATACATCCAAGTGAAATTATTTCTGGGGAAGCCTGTCTGGTATGTTGGAGAGAAACCCCCTGGGCAGCTTTCCACAGGTGACCCAAGTGCAGCAAGACCCCCAAGGAGACAAGGCAGAGCTGCTTACCCCCATGTCTTCATCATAGTAATCGTCATCCTCGTTCATTCCGCCACCTTTCCCCATTCCACTTCTGCTCCCACCTCTTCCTCTTCCCCTGCCCATCCCCTTGCTTCCTCTCCCTCTGGGGCCACGCCCCCGCCCCCGATTTAAACCTGAAATAGAGTAAAACCACATCATTATTTATACTTTTCCCCTCAAATAAAACCTGACCATTATGATACCACAGGCTGGCTCTACTCTCCGGATTGCGCAGAGCCCACGAGCACCATCTAATTCACTCTGCTCTGGGCTCAGTCACGTACCTCGCCCTCTGCCCTCTTTGCTCCTCCGGTACTGGTTCAGCTCTTTCGAATAGTCGTCGTACTCCTCGTCACCCATTGGCTCTTCATTGTCACCATACTGCAATTCAGAAAGAACAGAGCGCTCAGGGCACCGGACTCTTGGCCCAAAACTTATGCTCACCCCACCTGCTTCTAATTCCAGAAAGGAATGTTCTCCCCTTTAACGCTCCCCATCTCTGCGGGACTCAGATACAGCTCAGTAACGGGCCTTACTTCCATTTCTTCCTCATACATCTCCTCCTCCTCTTCCGGATGTTCGCCTCTCCCTCTCCCACGGCCTCCTCGGCCCATGCCTCGCCCTCTCATTCCACCTCTGCCTCCACGCCCTCGGTATCCTCGGCCTCGGCCTCGGCTGCCTGTAGAGCAAGCAAACAAGCGTCAGTCTGCTACCGCAGTACTTGAACACTCAGACAGCCGCGTGGCGCCACGCCTGGCTGTCTCTGGAGCAGGTACCAAGTCAGTTCACTTGTGAGGGCGTGCTGGGCTTTTTAAGTCTACTAATACAACATAGGGTCACTTTCCTAAAGAACACAAACATAAGTGCATACCTAATTGAAAGGAAAGTCAATGGCATTCCAGTAAGGGTTACCCATCACATTTAAATAGTGAAGAATATGGCAAAGACAATACACGCCGGGTACAATATCTGCACCATGCTTCTGCTTCAGGCTCTATCAACCTGTAACCAGAATCCATCAATCTGTGGTACTTACCTGCCCCCCATTACCACAGTATCTGAGCGCATCACAATCGCTAATGTATTTATCCTCACCACACCACTATGAGCGAGGACAGGGCTACTCTCCCCACTTTACAGACAGGAAAACAGAGCTTCAGAGAGACATGGTAACCTGCCCAAGGTCCCACAAGAGCTCTGTGGAAAAGCAGGGAACTGAACTCAGATCCTCCGAGCCCCAGGTTATCACCTCTAGCACTCGGCGATCCTTCTGACAGAATGTATCTATATATGTATATATTACATACCTGGTTAGTAACGACATTAAAACACTTGCCTCCTCTTTATAAGAGCAGGTTCTGTGTATTTTAGACTTTTGATAAAATACTTGGCTTTAAGTGGGTTAATGCTTTTTAATATTCTGAAGCAATTACTCTTAAAGTGGCTAAGATGTAAACATTTTAAAGCAGCCATTGTGAATGCAGGGCAATTACCGCACATAAAGTTTCATCCTTCCTGCAGGATCAGCAACATGCTACGCGTCAGAGTTTACTCTGAATATACTTTAGCAGGATGAAATCGGACTTGCCACGTTATTCTGACTTTGTTTTCTTTGCACATAAAGGACACACTATTTTTTTTTACCTCACCTGTATTTTTAAATCTATCTAGGCCAGGAGTCAGCAACCTTTCAGAAGTGGTGTGCCGAGTCTTCATTCATTCACTCGAATTTAAGGTTTCGCGTGCCAGTAATACATTTTAATGTTCTTAGAAGGTCTCTTTCTATAAGTCTATAATATATAACTAAACTATTGTTGTATGTAAAGTAAATAAGGTTTTTAAAATGTTTAAGAAGCTTCATTTAAAATTAAATAAAATGCATAGCCCCCCCGGACCAGTGGCCAGGACCCAGGCAGTGTGAGTGCCACTGAAAATCAGCCCGCGTGCCGCCTTCGGCACCCGTGCCATAGGTTGCCTACCCCTGATCTAGACATAAGAGAAAGAATGTGCCTTTAAATATAAAGCTACAAAACTGGGATCTGGCCTTTGCCCTCGCAGAATAACAGCTATAAAGAAATGGCTGTCTCTGGGTCTCGCTATGCAGCACTAATGAGTTATTTAGGCCCTGCCATTGCAATTGAAGCAGACCTCTGTTGTACCAGGGGCTCAGAGTGGGCACAGCAGTCCACCGGCATGCAGCCAACTACAAGATCAGAGCCTTACGTGGTGACTGATCATCAACCTTAGTAAGCAAACTGTTGTAACATGTTGATTAGAAAAGTGGCTTGGCCTGGGAAGCGTGTTGGCAATGGCAGCCATACCTCGCCCCCGATGTGTCCCCTCCTTAGCTCTCCGGTACTGGTTCAGCTCTTTTGTGAAGTCGTCATACTCTTCTTTCCCCATGTCTTCATCTTCATCCCCCTCGAATTCGCCATAGGCCTCATTCTCGTAATCCTCGTACATGCTGTAATTCTTGCTCTCCATTTTGGAGTAGCTCTTCTTTGGCAAGGGGGCACTGTGAGAGGACTGATACTGCTGGTGAGACTGAAAAAAGTAGACAGACAGGAAGGGTTAACAATGAAGCAAAGATCAATCTGAAACAGCATGGTGATGCCTGACGCACAGCAGGTCCCCGGGGGATGCCCTCTTTCCAGACTTGCCAAGGAATTGTGGAAGTAGAGCAGGCTTTATCCCCAAACCTGCAAAGCCGCAGCCCCCTCATGGTTTCATTTACTACCCACCATGCATCCCTTCCCTGGCAGCTTTCTCCCAGGGCCTTCAGAACTCTGTAGAGACAGACAAGCTCCTCATCAAGATTGTACATGCAAAGTGCGGTTAGAAGGGGTGTAACGGAGCCATCATACAGAACTAGAAGGAGACACTAGAAGCCTGGGAATAGGTCGCTCCTTGAAGAGGGAATCACCAGTATTCTTCAGGGTCCCCTCTGGATTCAGAGGCCCATGGCCTCTGAAAGAAAACCACACCTGCTTCAGGCTGAGTTCCCAATATAACTGCATGCACCTGCATTTATTTGCTCATTTCCTTCTGCTCTTCCCTGTCTCTTTGTTGGGAAGTGGTTGTTTCATGTTGACAAGGGAAGGCCAAAGAGGACATTTGATGTAATGATTTAATTTTTAAAAGAAATGGAAAAAAATGAAAGATGGAAGGGACTCAGCGTCTGGAGGCAAAGCCAGGAGTCCATAAGACTGGCCTTCGGCCCCTGCATGCAGCAAGACAGGTCTCTATGTGCAAAGCCTGCAGCATTTCCAACCCAGTGCAAGAGAGAGCAGCTTTTTCCACAACTGGTTGATCGCAGATACTTACAAGAGGGTAAGGAGGGCTGTATTCCCGGTACTTTCTGTGCCCCTTCTCACTGGGGCTGAAATCAGAGTCCTCGCTATAGTCAGAGAAGTCTTCACTGGAAGATGCATGGCGCTGCAAGGCATGGCAAACATATTGTATGATTTTAGTACAGAGGCTCTTACGCTCTAAGCTTGAATTCCAACTCTGTGGCCAGGCATCTGGACTGCCACACACAATATAAACGAGTCTTTCTTAAGGTAACTCAGATTCTTGCTTGCAAAAATCTTGACAGTGGTTCCTTGAATTGAACATTTATGATGCAAAAGACTTCTAGTGTATTTCAAACTTCACTGTAGATTCCGTCCGAATTGGGAACGTTATCAGTTTGTTTCATCAGTTTCTAATGAAAGCAATTCATGTTACACTGTCTGTTAGCTTGAGGGTCTCATAAACATTTGACTTTACAAGCCAGATATTTTAATTTACCATATACTAGTCTTCTTGCAAGCACACGTGTTCACAAAAAAGAGATTTAGTTTCCCAAATGAAACCGTTTTTCCTTTCCATTTCACCCACAGATATATGCAAACACAGAAAAAGAAGAGAGATTCCTTACTAGGGTATCGTCTACTTCCCCACCCTTTGTTTACTTGTTACCTCCTGCTGGATTATGTGTAATTTAAACAGTAAGATCATATTTCCTTGTAGGTGAGGTACCACATGGTGCCATAATGATGGGCTACATCCATACGGCAAGGCCTAAGGCAGGGAGATTCTGCCTAGGATACTACAGCTAATATGTTCTCTACAACAGTGGTTCTCAACCAGGAGTCCGGGGTCCCCTGAGGGGCCACGAGCAGGTTTCACGGGGTCTGTCAAGCAGGGCCAGCATCCGACTCACTGGGACCCTGGGCAGAAAGCCGAAGACCCACTGCATGGAGCTGAAACCCGAGGCCCTGGGCTAAAGCCGAAGCCTGAGCAGCTTAGCTTAATGGGGCTCCCTGTGGCATGGGGCCCCACGCCCCCTAACGCTGGCCCTGACTTTGATATGCAGAAAAGCAGTTGTTGTGACACAGGTGGGCTGTGGAGGTTTTATAGCATTCGGGGGGAGGGGTTGAGAACCCCGGCTCTACAAGGCAAGTATGTAAACGCAGCCATTGGAATCACTGGATATGTAGCCTCTTGGAGGAGTGGAGCTGGGATCCCTATTACCATACCTGGCAGGAATAAGAGGACCCTGGAGGTTTGTTTACTCACTTTATGCTTGGATTTCCTTTTCTTTTTTGCTCTTCTTTTCTCTTTCTCTCTCTCTCTCTCTTTCCTCCTCTTGCGCTTCATCCGCCGATGAGCCTTTTCTTCATCCGAGTCACTTCTGTGCTTCTCTCCCTTCTCTTTCCGGCCCCTCTCATGGGACTCAGAGGCATTCTGGGGCTCCTCTCCCCCATCGTCCTCCAGCTCGCCTTCTTCCAGCTCCCCATCCTCCCTGCAAAGCAAACACCCACGTTGGCATTTCACTGCTGACAAAATCACTCAAGGCACTCAAGCCAGCTGGACATCTTGGGGTTTCCTAAATCTAAAGGTAACACTAGTCCCAAATACCTTTGTTTGAGACATCCGTAACATTTGACTTTATCAATCTGTCTCACTGGAACATACAAATAGAGCCTATTCAAATCTCTCTCTCTCACACACACACGCCTCAGACCAAAGTTCCCAGTTAAATAAAGACAAGAGAGCTCTGCTATTTAACTGATTACATCTATGCACATTTAAAAAAAATGAAAGCCTATAAAATAATTCTACTGAACAACATACAATAGCAGAGACTGCAAAATTACAGCTTCAAATCTAAGAGAACATTATCACAAATTCAATCAGCCTTAGAATTAAAGTCAATATACAACAAACCATGTGCTCCTACAGAAGATAAAAATAAAACAAATTATCACAGAAACCCCATTATTCCTGTTGTCTATCCCAATTATTATAGGAAATCCGGCAAATCATGTACTGAAGAAGCATCTAGCTCCTCTTCCAGGGGTTTTAGACAGGCAACTTCTTCTAATCTAAAAAGCATGTATGTGTGTAAATTTAAATAAATAAACAAACATTTGGTTTCATCTATAATTATCTGGACTTTTGCCTGGAAAGAATAGCTGTTTGAGTCCTCATTTCCAAGTGAGAATGCTGCCTTAAGAAAATTTAATTTGTCTCTTAATTTTGGATTGGTGAGACAAATCTGGAAACACATGCACCGCTGCTTCCTGATCTTTACACCACATTAGGGTTCACACATAACTACGGTCATCATGAGATGAGATAAAACAAACCAAGATCTGAAATGTCCTCAGAGGATTTTCCAGTCACATTCAGTTTAAGAATTACTGGGGTTTGGTTAAGTGAAGCTTTCTCCAAGCTCACAATAAATCAAATTTACAAATCAAGTAATGGTGCAAGCAGTACCTGAATTCTCTTTTTATACTGCTCACCCCTTCCCGAATCCTACAAATTCTCACATTCTTAATCTTGCTCTAATTTTCCATCTCTTCTATGCTATGACCAAAGCAGTACATACTTATCACTGTTCAATTCTTTATTTAAAATGATTTTGAGTACGATGAATGGATGGAATTTTATCCCTGAGTTTGGAGAACAGGGTGTATATGTCACCAATTTAAGGGTAACCCTTTCCTCAAATGCCTTAGTAGCATGCAGTACCACAGTGAAGGGAAACTTCCGAGGGAGGTTCCCCTTCTAACCCATCCCTTGTTGGGAACTCTATATGGGGTACAGGGCACAGTGGCAATGCTGTCCCTCAAGTAGCTATCAGCATGTCTGCTTTCACAGGGGTCTTTCTACGTTGTCTTCATTGTTATTTATTTGGCAGACGTGCCCAAGATTAGCTTGGTGCTGTGCAGACACCTTGGGAGGCACTGTCCCCACCCCAGCGAGCGTACAGTCTAAAACCCATTACAAGATCTCCCCCTCCTTTTCTGTTCAAGGCAAAGCACAACGATAATGGTGCCGTTACTACTTTTCAGTGACAAGAATTCAAACAGAAACAGCATTTAGGACAATAATCTTTGGCCCCTCTACAAAAACATCTCCTATTAATTTCACTGCTGTTGAAAGATGCAAAGATGGACAGCCCTAGAAACTGAAACCGAAACAGTTCCTTTAGCTGCAGATCAGGTACAGCAGCAAGGTACAAAGTTCCACTCTCTACACGGCCCCCTGCTAATGTGTCTCACCCCTTCCACGGAGAGATGAGCTCTGGGGAAAGAAGGGACTTCAGTCACTCGACCTCCCTGCTGAGACTCTGCCACCAAGGGGCCCGGTCTGTTTGTGGTTTTGGGGAATGATTTATCTGGATTTTACAAATGGTAAAAGGGCACCCCCCACCCCGACTCTGGATGCCCTTGGTAATCTCTACATTACATAAATGAACAGAGTAATCAATACCACCAGATTAAATCAAATAACCCACTGATCATGTAAATAGAAATTAATCGACCCCCATGCCAGAGTCCCCTGTCACCACAAGCCCTGCTCAACACCAATCTCCCCGCAAGGCCAGGGAGGACAGACAGTAGGGTGACCATATTTCCCAAAGGGAAAATGGGACACCGCACAGGGCTGGCCCGAGCCCTCTCCCCACCCCAGCACGTGGCTGGCCTGAGTGCCCCTCCCCCACACAGGGATAGCCCGAGCTGCTCGCCCAAGTCCCCTCCCTACCCCCTCCCGATGAGGCTGGGGTCGCTGGTACCCCTGTCTCCCCCCCCACCCGCGAGGCTGGGATCGCTGGAACCCTGCCTGCCCCCTGCACAAGCCATGTCCCCCTGCAAGGGGCTGGCATCTCTGCTCATTCCCCCGCATGTTCCTCCCCACAGCATGCCACTTTTTTGATGAAAGTGGGCATCTGTCCAGTTTTCTCTTGCCAACTGATCAAGTCGGTAAAAGCAAACGGGACAAATGCCCACTTTTGTCAAAAAAGCCGGGACGGCCGGGACAAGGTTTGAAAAAGGGACTGTCCTGGCCAAACGGGACTTATGGCCACCCTAACAGACAGGCACTAGGTTAATAGGGACCTGGGGAGGATGCGAGTTCCAAAGTCCCAGGGCCTTAATAAAAACCATTCTGCCAACAAACCCCTCTAGCCTACACTGATGGGACTGCAGCTCAGGCGCCTCCTTTGACTGCAGCTATGACAGTGTCATGGGGCAGAGGCATAGACAGGGAGATCCCAGACTATTCACAGCCGTATAAATCAAAACCAACATCTTAAAATCAATCCAGAATTCAACATGCAGCTAGGGCAGGTCATGCATCACAGGTCTAATGTGCTCACAGAAATAAACACCGATTAACAAGCAAGCCGACAAATTCTGCACCAGCTGCAGTTTCCAAATAGATTTAAGAAGTATCCGCATGTAGAACACATGTCAGTATCTAATTTCAAAGGCAGAGATGACGGTGGCAGAGTCTACATCTGAAAGGAACGGGAACAACTTCCTAGCTGCCAATAGATGGAAAAAGGCTAGCAGCAGGTAGGAATCTCATTAGACACCGCCGTCCCCAGGTCAGGAACCAGGTCACCCACAGGCAGCCGCACACCTTGAAGGGACAGAAATAATCCCTGCCATCTCCTCTGGTAAACTCACCAATCCGACCAACATCACTACAGTCTTATCTGGTTGAGTCTCAGCCAGCTAGCCCTCATCCACAGCCCAATGTCTCCCAGACAGTGAGCAATGCAGTTAACACTTCTGAAGTTATTTTGAATGGACTAAGGCCCTGCAACTCATTATATAGACAGCTGAACAGACATTAGAAGACAAAATTTGGTCATCATCCGCTTGGACTGGATGGAAACCAGCTCTAGCCCCTTAGAGATCAAACACTCCGGATCCCACCATTGCCAATTTCCCTGAGCCATCCATTCCCACTATAATCCAAAATTCCAAACCTGTTTTGGTTTGTATGTGCAACATCTGAATAACAGATTTGTTCAATCCAAGATCAGGCTTGCTGCAGGACAAGCATGTGGAATTTTGAAAGGCAAGCACCAGTTGAATAAACTTCAACTAGTCACTGAAAGTACTCAGTGCCCATCCAAGGTTCATGTTCCACACATCCAAATGGCACAAAGTGAGAGTGCCTGGAACAATATCTGGTGAATTCAGACCCTATACACATTTCTGACAGAGTCAAATAATAAATGTATAAAGCCAATGAGAAAAAAAAGGTTAAATAACTGTATTTTCCCCTTCCAGTAGCCATTTCCCTTTGTCCCCACAACAATTACCTCAGACACTCCAGAATCTCAAAATAATGGTTCAGTCCAATACCAGGTGCCTGACAACCCTTTCTCCATCCCCCAACAAATTATGCTTCGCTACTAGTTAAAAACAAAAGCCCCTCTAAGGTCACCAAATCTCAGCAAGTTATGATTTCCAAGAAAACACTTCCAAAGTCTAACGCACACATGACAAATCGAAAACATACGAGACACTAGGAGTACACATAACATGAAAGATTTTCCTCCCTTTAGAGCAGTCAGAAAGAAGGCAAGAATCCCTGAGTTCTAACATTATATTTGCCTTGGGAGTGGCTAGTTGGTTTTCATCTTCCTCTGTAGCACTGAGAAGGCACTATGTTAGGATCAGCCAGGAGAATCCTCCATGACTGATTCTCTGCAATCACAAGGGACCCAGGACACTGGTGAATCTGACTTCTTCTAGAAAATAGGAAAATCAACCCTGGACTAGATGAACCAACATTTTTCATGGGGTTGGAGTGAATTTAAAATGGCAGCTTCACAAAGGAAAGAAACTGTTTAAACTTTTATATTAGCATCCCAGAAACAACGGAAACCCCATTATTTCAGACATTTACAATCAGATGGGAGAATGATGTAGAAAAAAAAATACTAACAGGAACAATCGGGCACTGGCCACAAAGGACTGGGCTTCAAGAGACTCAGGGTATATCTACACTAGAAATGCTACAGTGGCACAGCTGCACTGTCGTAGTGTAGACCCTTACTAAAGTGCTGTAGTAAATCCATCTTATCAATAGGTGGTAGCTAGATTGACCGAATTCTTCCATCAACCTAGCAGTGTCCAGTGTGTAGCTGAATATAGTACCAAAAAAAAAAAAAAAAAAAAAAAAAAAAAAAA
>QXTE01000353.1:777721-807633 GCA_003942145.1 Platysternon megacephalum | reverse complement strand
CCCTGTGCGCTCAGTCCTTAGGGTGGAAGCCGCCCTCGCGCACCACTGCGCACGTGGGACCCCGAGGTTCTCAGCTGGGGGGCGGGGCCGGACCTGCCCTCTGCCCAGCCGGGCTGAGCGCATGCCCAGCAGCGGACGCAGTGCTGTGACGCGAGTGGGCGGGGCGCAGCCCCGTGTCACGTGACGCAGGAGCCGGCGGGGAGCGCTGCCCCTGTCACGTGCTGGGGGCGGCGGCCCGCGGGCCCGGCCGGTGGTCACGTGGCGGGTGTCGCCGGCGTCACGTGGCCGGGCCGGCGCGCGCGGCGGCGGCGGCGGGATGGTGGAGCAGGAGGGCGGCGGCGGCGGCTCGGGCGGCATCAGCGAGGAGGAGGCGGCGCAGTATGACCGGCAGATCCGGCTGTGGGGGCTGGAGGCGCAGCGCCGGTACGGGCCGGGGGCGGGGCCATGGGGCGGGGGGAGCTGGGGCTAGTGGGGGGCTGAGGGGGAGGGGCCCGCAGGAAGTGGGATGAGGAGGGGCGGGGCGTAGGGGGGTGAAGGGGCGGGGCAGGTGGGGGAGGGGGGAGTAGAGGGGCCGGTGGGGGGAAGGAGGTGACGGGGGAGGGGAGTAGTGGGGTGCAGCGCAGGAAGTGGGGACGAGAAGGGAAGGGGATGGTGGGGGTAAGGGGGATGGGGCAGGTGGGGGGAGCGGGCAGTGCGGGGGGAGTGGGGGTGGGGGTAAGGGGGAGCGGGCGGGGGGGATGGGGCAGGTGGGGAGTGGGCAGTGTGGGGGGTGGGGCAGGTGGGGGTAAGGGGGAGCGGGCAGGGGGGTGGGGGAATGGGGCAGGTGGGGGGAGCGGGCGGTGGGGCAGGTGGGGGTAAGGGAGAGCGGGCAGGGGGTGGGGATGGGGCAGGTGGGGAGCGGGGAGGGGAAGGAGGTGACCGCAGAGAGGAGGCAACCGCCCAGTTCAAGCTGCTGCCTCCTAGCTGCCCCCCATTTAACGGCACAGTTCGAATTAGTGCTGCCCAACAGCCACGGAGCCTTCTGGATCCAGCGTCTGGGTCTCTTTTGCTGTGTAGCGGTGTCACCCCGGAAGTCCTCGCGGCCTCAATTTAACGGCTTCCCCCCTCAAGTGCCATGGAACCATCTGGCTCTGCTGCCGGAGGTTCCGGTGAGCCTCCCTCCCAGGCTCGCGGTGCAGACCGGCGCTTTCCACCTGGCACTGCCCTCTCCGCCATGGACGTTACTGCGCTCTGCCCCTACCCATGTGGCTGGATTCAGCCAGCCCAGGCGGCAGCAAAACCATCATCTCACTCCCCAGCTGCAGTCCTCGCCCCTGCAGAGGGTGGGGTGGTTCGTACAGTGAAACCTCAGAGTTCTGAACCCCCGAGTGCCGAACTGACGCTCACCCACACACCTCGTTACACAATCAGGCAGCAGCAGAGACCAAAAACAAACAAACAAAACCCAAATACAGGGCAGTGCGGTGTTAAACGTAAACTACTACACAAATAAAGGGAAGGCAGCATTTTTCTCCTGCATAGGAACGTTTCAAAGCTGTGTTAAGTTAATGGTCAGTTGTAAACTTTTGAAAGAGCCGTAACGTTTTGTTCAGCCTTAAGAACAAGCTCCATTCCCGAGGCGTTCGCAGCTCTGAGATTCTCCTGTAGTTGAAGGCGTTCCTAACCCTGGCTGTGCTAAGGCCTGGACAGCAACTCCTCTGCCACGTTCGCTGTGTCCCCAGTCATTGGCGTGGCATTGTAACCCCAGAGCCCACTTCACGGAGCAGGGTTAGGGGGTGGCTAGCAGATCCTAGGTTTGGGCCTCCCTTGCCTGGAGGACATCCCTGGTCGATTGGGGCAGAGCTAACTGCCTTTCCTGGCGTCGTCGGCCCTGTGAGATGTTGGTTATCGGTATGTATTTCTCTCCTTGCCATCCTATGGCTGCGAACACAGAGCTGTTCCCCTCACCCGCCGAGCTCACCGAGTCTCAGCTGCTGCAGTCCATCCGTTAACACTGCCCATGCGTCTCGTTGCAGGCTGCGAGCCTCCCGGGTGCTGCTGGTTGGCATGAAGGGCCTGGGAGCAGAAGTGGCGAAGAACCTCATCTTGGCAGGGGTCAAAGGCCTGACCATGCTAGACCATCAGCGGGTAGGAGCTCTTGGCTTGTCTCGTCTGGGGTTTCTGAGCACGCAGGTCCCCGCAGACTCCCCCCCCCCCCCCCCCCCCCCCCCCCCCCCGAGGCACAACGGGGAGGGTTTGGTTCTCATGGGTCCGTTAGGACAGGCTCATTGCAGGAAGGGGCAAGAAGTGCCTGTCTGGGTGCGTCTCTAACCCCGTCCCGGAGCGTCTTAGAGCCTCACGAACACGCATGGATTCTATCCCCACCCACCCCTGTATGCACCTGGATCTCGGTTTGGGGTGCCACGGGGCAGAGATCAGTGACTCCCCAAGGTCACACAGGAAGTGCGTGGCAGGCCTGGGAATTGAACCACGGTCTTCTCCAGCCAGCACCCGATTCCCCGACCCTCCCTCTCAAACTGTCCCTTGGACACCCTGCTGCTCGCCCAGCGGGGGCCATGCTTCCTGGTTGCTGCGTCATGCTTGCATCCTCCCATGTTTGTTACCGCTTGGGGGGCGTAGCCCTTGCCCAGCTGGCTCTTTCTCCGACCCCTTCCCTCTGGCCTGGTCCCTGTCGCCATTACCAGCGCTCTGAGGTGCGTACGGTACGGAACAGGGCAGTTCTGGAAGTGCTGATAGCTTAGGGGCCTGCCACTTCCACTTTAGCTGGGAAGGAAGGTGGGTCATGGTAAATAACTGCCTTAGTTGAGTATTTGCATTCCTGGCCCCTCTCACACCCCCGGCTGACTTTCCTTCTGGGGCTGGAGATCGCTGAGGGGACA
Organism: Platysternon megacephalum; assembly: GCA_003942145.1. NCBI lineage: Eukaryota > Metazoa > Chordata > Testudines > Platysternidae > Platysternon > Platysternon megacephalum. Next base: position 804,754 of record QXTE01000353.1, on the reverse strand, counting down.
GGACCCATTGTTCTCACCCGGAGCTGCCCACTTTAGAAGTGCCGGAGGTTAAGCACCCCGGGTTCACAGAGGTGGCTGCCGTGCCGACAGCTGCCCTCTACGACAGGCTGGCAAAAAGAGCCCAGGGCGCCCCTGCGTGGTGTGTCGAGGGGACAGGCAGCATGGCCTGGTGGCTAAGGGAGCACTCGCCCACAGCAGTGACGTCGGCACCGAGAAGTGTGTGTAAGGCACGCGGAGACCGCTGTCCATGTGAGTTCGAGGCCTGGCGCGGCCATGGCTGAGTTCTCTCTGCCCCCGCGAGTGGAGCAGGATCATTCCCCTGGTCAGAATAGCAGCCGGAGTCCTCCCTTGCTGCTCCTCGCTTGGCTTGCGATTCCTAGTGCAGGCGCTAGGCCGCAGTGCTGGGCCGTGCAGTGCGGCCGTGACTCCACATCGGGCACCAGATGGAGCTCTTGGCTTTAGAGCCGCTTGCTGGCTAAGGCACAGAGCGCCCAAGGAAGGTGACTGGAGGGAGAGCAGCGAAAGTTGCTGCGTCAGGGAAGCTTCCCCTTGTACCTGCTGCGTGTGCCCTAGTGGGGCTGTCTTGGAGGGCACTGCAGTGGGTCTGTGCGGCTCTGAGCGCAGCCAGGGTTCCGTGGTGCGACTGGGGGCGCTGACTGGTAGGACGTGACACCCCCAGCTCTTGCTGTTTGACAGCTCCCGCTCCGGCTGGCTGGAATTGTACCATTTATCCCCCAAACTAGCCCCCTTCTTCCTGCCCCATAACTGTCACTCTTCTCCCTAGTGGCTTTGGATGAGCGGTTTAGTTCCTGTGTGACGAGAACGGCGCCCTGCTAGCAGGGAAGCTGGCCCCTTGCAGGCCCGTGTCTCCCGTGTTCCCACTTGTGATTAATGGCTCGTGGTGTCGCTGCCTCTCGGGGTCCTGCCTCTCGCCAACCAGCCAGAGATGGGTTGGTTTTATTTCCCCCTGTCCCAGGTATCGCAGGAGGACACTAGAGCTCAGTTCCTGATTCCCGTGGGCTCGCTGGGCCGCAACAGAGCTGAAGCCTCTTTGGAACGGGCTCAGAACCTCAACCCCATGGTAGACGTGAAAGCTGACCTGGAGAATATCGAAAACAAAGCCGAAGATTTCTTTACTCAGTTTGATGCTGTAAGTGGCAGGAGGGGTGTGTGGGGTGGGGGGCATTGGGCAGAGGTGTCCTTGGGTGGTTAATTAAAGCTGGTTTAAAAACGGATGTACACCGCTACCTCGATATAACGCCACCCGGTATAACACGAATTCGGATATAACGCGGTAAAGCAGCGCTCCGGGGGGGGCGGGACTGCGCACTCCAGCGGATCAAAGCAAGTTCAATATAACGTGGTTTCACCTATAACGCCGTAAGATTTTTTGGCTCCCGAGGACAGCGTTATATCGAGGTAGAGGTGTAGTTAAACTAGTATGAATCCCTGTGTAGATGCTTTTAACTCGATCTAAAGCTGGTTATGTCAGTTTAGCTTTCACCTGTGCATTTCCAGACAGAAGCTAAACCAACAGGCCAGGTTTAAAAAAAACCCTGCAGGGATTCACACCCGTTTAATTAAACTGGTTTAAAATAGTATCTTTAATTAACCTGATGCACCTTTGTGTGTAGCCAGGGCTGTGAGTTGGCATGGATGTGGGAGGATCTTTATACCATTTGTTTCCTGTTTGCATATCCTCTGTTTTGGACGGGTTTGCTTCATTTTCTGGCTCCCCGGGGCTGGCATCTTGTGGGGCCATTGAGTTTCCAGGAATTTTCAGATAAAAAACTCTTTCAATGAAATCCTGAAAATGCAAATCTGTTACCATCACGCAGTTAAGCATTGTGACTGGGGCTTCTTTAGTCCATTTCTCTGCTTTTATATTATTTCCTTCACACACACCCCCCCCACACTCCTCCCCTCCAAAACAGTAAAATCAATTCCTGCCCAACCTAACTTTTGGGCATAAGCTAACGGAGAGTGTCCCTTTAAATCCTATGTCACCTGGCTTCTGCAGAATGACTGGGTTGGTCTGTGGGTGCTTTGCTGAAGGGTTGTCACTACACGCCTGGTTTGGCAAGCTGAATATCTGTTTGTAAACAGCCTCTGCTTCCGTTCTGCCCTGTCTCAAGTCTCCAAAGCTGGAAGGTGGGGAGGAGAGAATAAGCCCTTACTTAGCCAGGAGACTTGACCGGAGCGACTATTACGGCACACGCCGGACGCTAACTACTCTGGAATGTGTCTCCACGCAGGGAGTGACTCCAGAGTAGCCATGCTGGTCCGTTGCCCTGTGTGGACAAGCCCTGCGTTTAAATTAAATGAAAAGTGTCTGTCTTTGGCTTCGTTGCCAGGAGCCAGCTGGGCTCTGCCACCTCCAAACTCCTGATTCTCCCTGGAGAGGAGCCTGTTGGAATTATCAGCCATCGCAATTTAGTGTTCTGCTGCCAGGAGGGATAATTGATAGTAGCTGCATGTAAAGCACTGTTCTTTGTCTGGCTGTGAATGGAGGGCTGCCCTGCCCAAGACCCCTGCCATTGCCCAGGAGGGGTGGGGAGGGTGGGGGGTTCACACCGTCCTGGGGAACAGTAATCCGTCCGGGGCCTGTTTAGCTAACCTTAGTCTCAGAAAGGCGGGCGGGGGGGGCAGGTTTGTAAATGTGCAGCCTCTGATGCTCCTGCCCATGGTGGGGAGAGAATGACTCTGCTGCTTCTGCTTCCTCCCAGGTGTGCCTGACGTGCTGTTCCCGCTGCGTCATGGTGAAGGTCGATCAGATCTGCCACAAAAACGGCATCAAGTTCTTCACCGGGGACATCTTTGGCTACTATGGCTACATGTTCGCCAACCTGGGGGCGCACGAGTTTGTGGAGTAAGTCTGGCCGTGGGGGAGGAGAGCAGCCATCCCCCGAACGCCCCCACGCTCGGGTGCACTGACATCTGTGGTACTAGCACAAGCATGTTGGTAACGCCCCGGGCAGCACCTGGTATGTACAAAAGGGAGCAGCCCATGAAGCTACAGGCCACGGTGTGCAGCTGGCAGCTCTGCATGCTGGGACCTCACCCTTGCTGGCCATCCTTCCATTTTAGGGACGTCACTGTGAAGACCTAACGGGCGGGGGAAGCTAAGTTACCAAAGGGGGGCGCGGGGAGATGTGCTGTAAATGGGTGTAATTGTGGCCACGGTGTTTTGTGTGACAGTTCAGGCATTGAGGCTCTTCTGTGAGCCAGGGGATTCTCTTGCACAGATCATCTGCTTCAGGGCGGGTGGGTTTTGCCCCATAGCAGCCTTTCTTCCCCTCAGCACATAGCTATACACGGAAGTCCCCCGCCGACAGGCTCGGCGCGTCTTCAAGCTGAGACCTAGTGTACCGTGTCCAGGACTCGCAGGTGCTGGGCCTGCCGTCTTTCTCATGATAACATGAAATACGATGGGTTCCGATTCTGGCCTCCCTGAGCCAGGGACTGCCGTGGTAAATCTCTCTCCGTCTCGCTGCAGAGAGAAGACCAAGGTCACCAAAGCCAGCCAGGGAGTGGAAGATGGGCCTGACACCAAAAAAGCCAAGCTTGATTCAACAGAGACAACCATGGTGAAAAAGGTGTGTGTCAGCGCCCCTGTCGGCCACCAAAGAGCACCCATGTTACGGGGAAACGTCAAGTCTACGTCTAGGTAGATCCCCCCAGCAGAGGCGCTGGGTCTGTCTGGTGGTGTGTGGTACACGGGATGCAGTTGTTAAGACAGCAGCTTCAGGGTATGCATGGAGAGCCATGGGTGGGATGATCGCTGTGTTACACTCCTCTTGGGAAGGCGTCATGGAGTTCCTGGCTTTGCTTCTGTCTGCTGCTGGTGAGTCATGTGGCCTGGGTCTGCACTCCTTTAACTGTGTGAGCTGTGTCATGAGAACATGTGTCTCCCTCTCCCTTTGAAATGAGGGGCTGGGATGGCTGTCCCGGAGTCCCCGGGCGATGCTCGGGAACTGCTCCCCACAAAGCCAGTCAGGACTCTGGGGAGCCTCCTCTCCCTCGGAGCAGACTGTCTTCAGGGCAAGAAGCTCACACGGCTTCACCTCCTGGGTCTCTCCTGGGAGCATTCAGCATATGCCCCTCCGTGCGCTTCCCACAGCGAGTCCGCCCAGGCGGGGTCCTGGGGAAGCCACCGGGTCCTGCACCCCCACTTCGCAGTCAGACGTGACTCTCAGCCAGCCAGTAACACAGAGGTTTATTAGATGACAGGAACAGGGTCTAAAACAGAGCTTGTAGGTACAGAGAACGGGACCCCTCAGCCGGGTCCATTCTGGGGCCCAGCGAGCCAGACACCCCCGTCTGCACTCACTCCCCATCCCCAGCCAGCTCCAAACTGAAACCCCCTCCAGCCCCTCCTCCTCTGGGCTTTGTCCCTTTCCCGGGCCAGGAGGTCACCTGATCTCTTTGTTCACCTTTACCTATCCCCTTGCAAGGGGGGAAGGGCCCTGGCCATTTGTTGCTAGGAGACAGATTGTCGGCCATTTATGCACACTGGAGACTTAAGAAATGCATAGGGGAAACTGAGGCACCCACACAGTATTCAGAGGAAACATTAAGAACAGTCCCACTTTGTCACAATGGCGGATTACCTATCCCGGTTTGACAGCACGTTGTCTGTAACGGGATTTGAATGATGGACCTGTTGTTTGCAGGAACATCTCCTTGTCCTGAGAGCTCTGCTGTCATTCAGAACTCTGGTCCTTTCTTTATAGCCAGAGCCTAGACCCTCTGGGGGGGTGCTAGATGGAGCCCTAAGAGTGGTCCAGTGATAACATAAGGCAGCCCCAGTTGGCCAGAGCCAAGGGTGGGTGCCATGGGTAATGTAAGTGCAGATGATCTTGGGAGGTGTTGAGTGAGTGAAGGGAGTGTAAGGTGGCTGCAGAGTTTTCTTCCCCATGAGAATCTCCTTGAATGGCTCCGAGCCAGAAACTTGCTGTGGAATTTCCCAGCTGTGTGTTCGTGTTCGTTCTGTCAGGCTGGGCTATTGAGAAGCCAGTCTCGGCCTGCGATAAATGAGTCTCGTTGGCCTCGGCCCGGGTCAGTGGCTGTGCACGTTGAATGGCAGGGTCCCTGAGTTGGTGCTGTCTAAAATGCAGCTTCTGGACCCAGCCTCCTGTGAATAGCTTGTTGGGTGAGTTAGGCCCCATCTACTCCCCCCACTTCGGTTGGGGAGGGATTTTCACTGGTATACTTGCACGGGAACAGTCCCTAGCATGGACACGGCTGTATGTACGGCAATAGGTCATTCCCCTTCCTGTCTGGGAACAGCTGTGCTGGTGGAAGGCACCGCTGCACCCTGCTGTAACTAGACCGGTACACCAAGCCCTCCGCTCCCCACCCAAACGCCAGGGCCAGAAGCTGCCTTGTTGCTGCTGTCAGCTGATTGCTAAGCCCCTGTGTAAGCGGGAGGGTGGCTTGGGGGTGAAGGGAGATGGGGGAGGGCAGAGCCTTTCACATTTAAAAGCCTGGGGCCTGGCCATTGTTAGGGTCTCGCAGCTGGAAGTGGAAATCCCCCGGCTTTATCTGGCTATGGGGGGAATGCAAGCAGCTTAATGGCCTTTTGTGTCCCTTTCTCTCGGCTTGTCAGGCTTGTCAATCAGGGGGCGTTTAGTGCACTTCGCCCCAAGCTGGGCCAGGTCGGAAGATACGGGAGTATTCCCCAGATGCCGCTGCAGCCAGCTGTCGTCCTCCCCCGATCGGGGCTGGGATTCCGACCCGTGTCAGATCAGGTTTAGGATGCAGCGGATTCCTATCGAGAGTTTCCAGCATGCCGATGCCTGGGACGAGTCCCCGCTGGGGAATATGGATCGAAAGGCCTGGGGGGAACACAGTGCTTCCCGCGCCTTCTCTGGTGGCTTTGCTGCAAATTCCCGAGCCCGCAGCGCGCTGGCAGCAGCCTGGTGGGTGACTGCGGGGGCAGCTTCCCCAAGTGACAAAACGCAGCGAGCGGGGTTTAGCGCGGCCAGGCCTCCGCTCTTGTTCGGAGGCTCCCTCGTCCTCGGCGTTTCTTGTGACCTGGCTGGTGTTGCTTTGAGGGTCATGTGCCCTCCGGGGATGGGGATACTTGGCAGTCACTCCACCGCCCGTTTCGCTCCCCTGCAAGTCTGAATGCAGCCAGGGCCTGGGAGGGTGGCAATCTCAGTGCTGCGCTGGGGTGCCAGAGAAATGGGAGCTCCTTGGCATCGCATTTCCTTTGTGTAACCAGCCGTGCTGCCCAGGGAGGTGGGGAATCAAGTGTGGGAACCGGTGCTCTGGGGGCGTGGGGACACCAAGACCGGGCGTCTCTGTCTGGAAGACGCTCTCTAGCTCAGCCAGATGTTCTGGGTGGGACGCAGAAGCCTCTGGCCTGTGTTTTGCAGGAGCTCAGACTTGATGATCACAACGGTCCCCTGGAATCTATGAAGAAGGATGATGATAAAATTCCTCAGTAACTCCCAGCCTCCCTTGAGCTCTGAGGACGGGGCTGAATACCCCTGCCCTCTCCTTCCAGGCATGAGCTGTTCTGACTGCCTGAGGCGGATGCTCTCTGGGACACTCGTGGCCTGAGCCCTGGGTCTCTGCTCCCCGGTTATACTCTGCGTCCCGGGAGCTGAGCGCAGTGGGTGGGATTTTCCGGAGCTCTTAGCACTAGCCTAACTCTGCGGACTGGGAGTTTGTCCAGTGATTCTAGCGGGAGCCGAGTTAGGGCAGCCGTGAGCCCCCTGCAAAGCGCTCTGAGCGCAGACTGGCATTTACACTCTACTCCCAAGGCTCGGATTGAAACCTCGACATACTGCCCAGTCCCTGTGCTCTGGGGGCTACGGGGGTAGGGGTGGGGGAGTACATTGCAGCATTGTGCTGGGGCATGAGAGCCGCAGAGAGAGACTGCCCGGGAGGCTACCCTGCAAGTGACTCATCGTGTTCCCGGGGTCAGAGCTAATTCCTGGACAGCATCCCTCCCCCGGGCTAGGCGGTGCATTCAATCCAGCTGTGGGTAGTAGCTCGTCCCGTAACACTAGTGCTGCGTCTTGCATCCAGCTGTGAGTAGCGGTGGTGGTTCCTCCGGTGCTCAGCACGGCATGTAGCCCCCGGCGCCTCTCTGGACCGCTTCCCGTGCGGGGCTGCGGGCTGCGTCGCATGGGCGCGTGCATGAGACCGGCGAGCTGTTCTGGCTGGGGCAGATCGCGCGCTGCAGCTGGCAGGAGTTAAAGGTTTGAATTTCGGAGACCCTCTAGCCGGGTTCCCGTCCGGCTGTGTTCCTGCTCTCTGGAACTGGGGCGAGAGAGAGTCCCTGAGTGGGGCTCTTAGAATCCCGGACGTGCGTGTAGAGTTTGGGAATCAGGGAGTGGTGGTGATCGGCAGAAGCCCCATCAGACTTTACCCACTTAACCCCTTCATAGCTCTTCCCCGTCACTTGCCCCTACAGCAGGCTTTGGACCAGGCACTCGGCTCCTTGCGCTGGCTGGCTAGCTCACTTCTGCCTCCACCGCCTGATCTTCTGTTGGTCCCCGGCCACCTCACACTGAGCCCGGGGCTGGCGTCGCAGGGCCGGCCTGCGGTCCAGTCGCCGGGCCGGTCGCTGAGCCCGGGCGGGAAGCTCAGGAGTCGGGCCGCCCTGCTGGCTAGGCAGTGACAGCCCAGCACAAGCAAGCAGCAGCATCTCCTCCCCTGGCTTGACAAAGGGGAGAAGAAAATGGCCTTTGTTCCCCTCCCCTGCGCTGCCCTTCGCCAGGGTTCGATCGGCTGTCTCTGTGAGCCCCATAGGCTGAGCGTCCACGTGGCGAGATCATCGCCCCCACCCCGGGGCTCCTTCCTAGCAACAGCCGGTCGGGTAGCCCTGGCCCAGCACGGCGTCCTGCTGCAGATCACCCGCGCACCATGCTCATCCTGCCTGGTGGCTGCTTGTGCCACCCTGGGGCCTACGGGGAGGCAGAGGGGAATGGGGCTGTGCTAGGTGACCTGCAGTCCGGGGGGCAGGGCTGGATCCTCAGTGGTGTAAACTCCCCGACCTCAGTGGGGGCTGCGTGGGCGAACGCCGGCGAGGATCTGGCCCGGTGTTTGTTCCGCGCTCCGTAGGCGGGACGCCCCCCAGGCGTGGGGGGAACGTTGCAGGGGGGGCTCCCTGCCCCGCTCATGCTGGCTTTCCCATTGCAGCGTCTGGTTTTCTGCCAGCTGAAGGAAGCGCTGGCAGTCGACTGGAGCAGTGAGAAGGCGAAGGCAGCCCTGAAGCGCACCGCCCCGGACTACTTCCTGCTCCAGGGTAAGGGACGCCTGGGAGAGGGGTGGGGTTGGGGAGCAGGCCACTTCCCCACTCTGTGCCTCAGTTTCCCCATCCTTGAAGTGAGGAGCCCACAGACCCAGCTCCCACGGGGTGCGTAGTGGGGGGAGGCTCTGAGGCTTTATTCTCCCCCACACACCCCCCAGTGTTGGCTGGGCTGGCGTGAGCTCTCTGAATGCTGCGCTCTCCTCCTGGGGAGACGGCTGTTCCCAGAGAGAGCTGCTCTTGGCTTGCTCGGGCCTCTGCCCCCGGCTGGGAGTGGGATCTGCCCTGCGGGGGCGTGTCTGCTCGTCTCTGCCCAGCGCGCCTGTCAGCGCCAGAGTCTGCCTAGGAAGCGCCGGGCCCCGCTCAGCCGAGCGAGCATGCGGCACTTCCTGTGGCAGGAGCTGGCTTTGATTTGTTGGCTTTGAGGTTAATGCAAGTTTACCATAACAGCAGTGAGCTAAAAATACCCGGGCGAGCGTGGAAACAGCCACGCTCCCCAGAGCGGAAGCGCCCTGCCAGCTGGGAGGGACCGGCCCGGCCCAAGCGTGTGGTTTGCCCGCTGCCCTCTCCCTCCAGCGTGCCGCGCTCAGGCGCCGGTGCCCACACGGGCTGCAATCTCGGTGAAGCCACAGCCCCAGGCGGGGTTTTCCAGTGACGTGAGCCAGCGCTGGCTCCCAGATTAATAGTCTGCACCACTTCTGTCCCAGAGCCGGGGCTGTGAGCTGCTGCCCACGCCTGGCAGCGCCCGCCTCCCCCCCCACACGGCAGGGGGTCCAGAGGGTAAAGACAGGGCTACGGCTCGCTGGGGCTGACTGCAGGCATAGGACACGCCCGGCTCTCCTGGCTGCTCCTCAGAGGTATCCAGGCCTCCCATCCCCTCCCAGCTGCCTGGCTAGAATTCCTCCTGCTGAGTCAGGCTCTGGGGGAGGAGGTGTTGGAGTTGCAGGGCTCCAAGCCTCGTGCTGTCCCCCACACTGGCCCGTTCCCTCCAGAGCTGCCTTGGGTGGCCGAAGAGCCAGCGCTGCCTGTCCGACGCTGGGCGATCGGCTCAGGCTGCCGCTGAGTCTGGGAGGGGACTTGACCTTGCCCGCCGCGGGAGACTCTCTTCCTGCTGGCTGTCAGGCAGCACTCGGCATCTGACTGGTGCTGCTCGCCCGTGTTCAGTCCCCAGCCATGGGAGGCAAAACACCTTGAACAATAGGAGAACATGGCTGTCAATTGTCCCAGGGCTCGCAGGCAGGGGTAGGACGGGAATGGATTCAAAGCCACCCTTTGAAATTAACGCCATATTCATATTCCTTTCTCCGGGCAGTGCCCAGGGGCCCAGACTGAGAGAGGGGCACCGTGGGGCCAGGGGCTGCACAGGCAGAGTGTGAGTGAGAGTTCCTGCCCCAGAGAGCTCGGTCTGAACCCACAAGGGAGACAGTGGGGGGGATTGAGGCACTGAGAGGGGCAGTGACCAAGGTTAGCCGGCTGGTCAGTGGCAGAGCTGAGAATAGACTCTTGGATCCCTGAGTTCCAGTCCCATCACTCTCCCCACTAGGCCACGCTGCCTGGTACACGTTGGTGCCTCTGTATTGGCCTAGGTATTCAGCAGTCGCTGGAGCTGTTCCCGGCTCTGCCGGGGCGCTGGCTCCCGGTGAGGGGTTAGTGGTGGCCGGGGCCCCTGGTCCCGGCTCTGCCGGGGTGCTGGCTCCCGGCGAGGGATTAGTGGTGGCCGGGCCCCTGTTCCCGGCTCTGCCGGGGCGCTGCCTCCTGGTTAGGGATTAGTGGTGGCCGGGCCCCAGTTCCCGGCTCTGCCGGGGCGCTGCCTCCTGGTTAGGGATTAGTGGTGGCCGGGCCCCCGGTCCCGGCTTTTTCGGGGGGCCGGCTTCCGGGGGGGGGTTAGGTGGTGCCGGGGCCCCTGTTCCCGGCTCTGCCGCGGCGCTGGCTCCCGGTGAGGGGTTGGTGGTGGCGGGGCCCCTGTTCCCGGCTCTGCGGGGGCGCTGGCTCCCGGTGAGGGGCAAGTGGTGGCCGGGGCCCTGTTCCCGGCTCTGCCGGGGTTCTGGCTCCCGGTGAGGGATTAGTGCTGGCCGGGGCCCCTGTTCCCGGCCCTGCCGGGGCGCTGGGCCCCGGTGTGGGGGGAGTGGTGGCCGGGCCCCCGGTCCCCGCCCCGCCGGGGCGCCGGCCCCCGGTGAGGGATTAGTGGTGGCGGGGGCCCCTGTTCCCGGCTCTGCGGGGGCGCTGGCTCCCGGTGAGGGGGTAGTGGTGGCCGGGGCCCCTGTTCCGGGCTCTGCCGGGGTGCTGGCTCCCGGCGAGGGGTTAGTGGTGGCCGGGGCCCCGGGGCCCGGCTCTGCCGGGGGGCTGGCGCCCGGGGAAGGAGTGGTGGTGGCGGGGCCCCCGGTCCCGGCAATAACGGGGGGCTGGCGCCTAGGGAGGGATTGGTGGTGGCCGGGGCCCCTGTTCCGGGCTCTGCCGGGGTGCTGGCTCCGGGTGGGGGTTTAGGGGTGGCCGGGCCCCTGTTCCCGGCTTTGCCGGGGCGCTGGCTCCCGGTGAGCGGTTAGTGGTGGCCGGGGCCCCTGGGCCCGGCTCTGCCGGGGTGCTGGCGCCCGGTGAGGGGTTCGTGGTGGCCGGGCCTCTGTTCCCGGCTCTGCCGGGGCGCCGGCTCCCGGTGAGGGATTGGTGGGGGGAGGGCCCCGGTTCCCGGCTCTGCCGGGGAGGTGGCTGCGGGTGGGGGTCTGGTGGTGGCCGGGCCCCTGATAACGGGCGGGCGCGGGGGGGGGGCGCCGGGTGGGGGGTGGTGGTGGCCGGGGCCCCTGTCCCCGGCTCTGCCGGGGTGCTGGCTGCCGGTGAAGGGTTAGTGGTGGCCGGGGCCCTGTTCCCGGCTCTGCCGGGGTGCTGACTTCGGGTGTGGAGTTAGGGGGGGCGGGGCCCCTGTTCCCGGCTCTGCGGGGGCGCTGGCTCCCGGTGAGGGCTTAGTGGTGGCCGGGCCCCCGTTCCCGGCCCCGCCGGGGCGCTGGCTCCCGGTGCGGGGTTAGTGGGGGCCGGGCCCCTGTTCCCGGCTCTTCCGGGGCGCCGGCGCCCACCGAGGGCTTCGCTCTTGCCCGGCCCGCCGCTCCCGGGACTGCCGGGGCGCTGGCTCCCGGTGTGGGCTTAGTGGTGGCCGGGGCCCCTGTGCCCGGCTCTGCCGGGGCGCTGGCTCCTGGTGAGGGGTTAGTGGTGGCCGGGCCTCTGTTCCCAGCTCTGCCGGGGCGCTGACTCCTCGTGAGGGATTAGTGGTGGCCGGGCCCCTGTTCCCGGCTCTGCCGGGGCGCTGGCTCCCGGTGAGGGATTAGTGGTGGCCGGGCCCCTGTTCCCGGCTCTGCCGGGGTGCTGGCTCCCGGTGAGGGATTAGTGGTGGCCGGGCGCTGGCTCGCTGTCGGCATTTCCTTCTCTGCTGGCCTGTAGCGGGCTGCAAAGTGCTGACGCTCCCAAAAGATGAGTTAAAATCGCTGCTCCTGTTTGCTTTACCGTAAGTCATTGCAGACACGCTGGGCCTCTTGGCTGCTTTCCCAGCAGCCCCCAGGATCCCGTCAGATGTGGCAGGGGAGGTAGCCGCCCGGTGCCAGCCTGCCCCCTCGTTAGCGCCTGGGCAGACGGCACGGACGGCAGGCAGACGGCCCAGATAAACACCAGGCTCAGCTGCTGCCCGTGCTCTCTGCCCTTCCTGGATCTGCTGCTGTGATTTGTGCTGGGTTGGGAGTCGCTCCCCTGGCTGCGGGAAGATGGATGGCTGGGCCTAGACTGACCCCTCGGCTCTGTCGCCCGCGGAGCCAACAGCTCAAAATAAACGAGCAGACCTAAGGGCTTTGGCCTGGGGGGTGGCTGTGAACAGCAGCAAGCCAGGCCAGGGGCTGGGTGAGGGGAGAACCAGCCTTCAGACCTGGCAAAAGGCTGAGCCCCGGAGCATGCCGGGAGGCGGCCCGGAGCTGCCCTGTGGCCGTGACTATGGCGCTCTGGCACCGATGTGCTAGGAGGGGGTTGGGCGGGGAGCACGGCTGCTGAATGGTTTTGTTCCAGGGCAGCCTCAGAGCCGCAGCGTCACCTGGCTCAATCAGAACCTGTCCGGCTGGCAGCGCTGCCTTCCCAAAGCACGCTGCGTGGCCCTTCCTGCTTGGGGGACCCCGGCGCCAGCCTGAGAGTGAGACGGGGCATGCAGCAAGCCAGCGATGGGAGAGTCCTGCCCCAGCCCTGTGCTCGGGTCACTAGGCATGGCCTCTTGCCATGTCTCCCCTGAGTTATTCTTTGCTATTGGCAGTGCCCCTGCCACCCGAGATCAGGGCACCGTGTGCCCAGCATGACACAGGCAGCCAATCCTCTCTTGCCAACCAAACAGGTCTGATGAGGAAGGTGTGCTGGGAATAGGTCCTAGCCTTCCTGGACCCCAGGCCAGTGCTCTGTCCACTGGTCCAGGCTGCCTCTACCTGGCATGAACCGTGTGCATGTGTCTCTGGCCCAGGCACGGGGTGGCTGTGCCAATGCGCTCGAGCGTGCACAGGATCTGTAGCAGCAAATTTTACTGCAAGTGGAGTGTGCTCTAGATTCTCCCATTAGCACTTTTCTTGGCCCCCGGCGCAGTGAAGGTCTCCCCAGCCAGAAGCCCAGTGAGGAATCTCGTTGGTTATCAGAGAGGGTAACGAGCATGTCCCCAGGGATCGGGATTGTCACCTCCGCCTCTTCCCCCCTGCCAGTGCTGCTGAAATTCCGGACGGATAAAGGGAGGGACCCGTTGCCAGAGAGCTATGCCGAAGACTCGGAGCGTCTGCTGCAGATCCGAAATGAGGTGCTGGACTCCCTGGGCGTCGGCGCGGACCTGCTGCCCGATGACTTCGTCAGGTGCACTGCTTTGGCTGCAGTCCGGTGTCGGGGCTGGGATCGGGACTCTAGGCCTGGGGTCCAGCATGCGGTTCAGTCCCAGTTGGGAGAGTACCTTCCCTTGGCCGGGGACCATTGTCCACGCTGGGTGCTCCTCGCTTCCCACGTGTGAACAGGAGCAAAGCGGGTCCCAAAGAAAGTGCCTGTCCAATGGGCCCATCTGCCAGACACCCCCCCACACCCCACGTGTCCCGGCTGCGTCTCTAGGGGGCTGCCCCCATGGGGCACTGGAGCGTGCATGTGCCCACAGGTACTAGACTGAAAACTTGACTCTGTGAAGCACCTGGAGCCTGTGTCTCTGGCCTGTGGCTAGCTCCCTGGCTCCAGAGGGCGTCTTGGTCTCTCTCTTCCATGGGTGCAGAGATCTCTGGGGGATGGAACTGCCTTTCCTGTACCAGCTCTGCTGGGGTTCAGAGCCTCCTCGCCACCTCATGAGGCTCCTCCCTGCGCTGTGAGGGGGATGCCTGCTGCAGACCAGCCCTCCCAGGGTCCGGGCCCCGCGTGGGGCCATGCCGCTGTCTGCAGCGCTGAGCCAGCCCCACAGCGAGGAGCGCATCGCAGGATCATTAATCTGGCTCTGATCCCCTCTGGGCAGCCGGAGTTCTGCATCAGCAGTGACCTGAGTCGTCTGGCTGCCTCGCCCCGTGGGTGAGCACAGAGCCTCCCGGCCGCGCCTGGCTGGGCTCCGCTCCCTCGCCCGGGTCGTCTCGCGCGCTGCCTGTTCTGCCCGGCTTGGCTGCGTGGGCCTGACGGGGATGGATGGGCTGCCGGGAAGGCTCGGCTCCTCCCTGCGCTCCCAGGCTGCGTGCGACTCTGTCCCCGCAGCTCCAGGGAGACCCCAGCTCCCTGTATCCAGCGAGTCCTGGTGCTGAAGGGCCAGATGCCCTGACCCAGGGAACTGCCCCATTGGGTGGAGGGGCCCCGGGGCAGTGACGCCATGGACTGAGAAGGCCCAGCTGAAGCTTTGGACCTGGGGCAGAGTTGGGCCCCAATCAGCCCTGAGCACATGGGAGAGACCCGAGTACCTGGGCCGGGCGGAGGCTGTGATGGGCTGGACCAGCGGGGATGGGGAGCCAGGGCAGATGCTGCAGGGGGATGGGGGGGGGGGGGGGGGCCGNCTCCCCACCCCCTGACCCTGCCATCCCTTCATGTGTGGGCTGGAAGGACCCTCCCTGCGCCCCCGGATTCATTTCAGCCTGAAAATCCCACCCCGCCTGCATGTTGCCACACGCTGCCCTGGGAGGCGCAGGCCGCTGTGCGCCAGCAGGAATGGCGGGAATGCGCCCGGGCACACGGCAGAGATGTCTGGCCCTATTTTTAGAAGGGTTGCATGCAGCATGAGAGGGGCTGGGACAAGACACCCGTGTGGCTGATGAGCTCCCGGCTCTGACGGCTGCTCAGTGCTCATCCCTCGAAGGCCCTGGACCCCCCGGGGCCTCATCGCATTGGGGTGTTTCTTGGGCTCGCTACCCCATCCCCTCTGGCTATGGCTCCTGTCTCGCTGCACCCCTGCCCACCTCTCCTGTCTCTCAGGGCCTCTCCCAGATCTGGGGGGTTGGCCCAGTTGACGCTTCCCCCTTAGCTCAGTCCTTGCTCTGGTTCTCTGCCCCAGCCTAGGGGTGTTCACTGATGGATCTACCAGACATACTCTGTGCAGACCCCCGGCCGGCGTCCCCTCTGCCCGGGAGGTTTTCCTGCCTGTCCAGGATCACCCATCACGTCCCTTCCACTGGGCTCCGTGCCTGGGCCAGTGACCCTCGGGCCGGGCTGGCGGTGCCAGAGCTGGAAGTCTGGGGGGCTGGTCTGGTCACTCCCCTGGCATGGGGCGGCCGGGCGCCTCAGGCACTGACCTGGTGTGTTTGTTTCTTGCAGCTATTGCTTCTCCGAAATGGCTCCTGTCTGCGCAGTGCTCGGAGGGGTCCTGGGACAGGAGGTCGTCAAGGTAACGGGTGTGCGGCTAGGCCCAGCTGGCCGAGAGAGCGTAGCCATGGCGGGGGGAGAAATTTACCCTCCATCACACAGGGAGCCAGTGGCAGAGCCGGGATAGAACCCAGGCGTCCGGGCTCCCAGCCCCCCCTGCTCTAACCACTACACCCCACTCCCTTCTCAGAGCCAGGAGAGAACTCAGGCGTCCTGGCTCCCAGCCCCCCTGCTCTAACCACTACACCCCACTCCCTTCTCAGAGCCGGGATAGAACCCAGGCGTCCTGGCTCCCAGCCCCCCAGAACCGGGAGAGAACCCAGGTGTCCTGGCTCCCAACCCCCCTGCTCTAACCACTACACCCCACTCCCTTCTCAGAGCCGGGATAGAACCCAGGTGTCCTGGCTCCCAGCCCCCCCGCTCTAACCTTCCCAGAGCGGGGGATAGAACCCAGGAATCCTGGCTCCCAGCCCCCCCATTTCCCCTGCTTGTGCGGACAGAACGGGTGGGGACCAGGAAAGGCTGTTGCGGGGAGGTGGACTTCTCCCGCCGTGGGCCGTGCTGGGTTCTTGCGGAGGCTCTGTGCCCCCGCGCCCCCTCCCAGCTGCCTGGCACAGCTGCTGGGCAGCAGCCTGTTGCTGCTCCTCCAGCCCGGGAGCCCTGAGCATTCCTGGGGCTGGGTGTGTCTGGAATCCCCGCCCAGCCCAGCCGGTGCCCTTCACCCTGCACCAGGCACCCCCTTCTCCGGACCCCCGGGTGCTGCCGTGGCTGTCCTGTCTGAGCCCCAGCTGCGCTGCTCTGCTGGGACCAGGGGCCTGGCTGGCAGCTGGGGGGAGGGGATTCCTCTCCCTGCCCCCGGTCAGTCGGCTGGTACCATGGAGGGGCTGTACTCTGGGAGCGGGGCTGGGGGTCAGGAATGCTGGGTGAGTCCCAGACCGGCCACCAATTTGCTGTGTCCTCAGCTCCCTGCCTCTCCTGGGGGCTGCCTGTGGTCCTGCGCCTGGGAGGAAGGTGGGCCCTGTCTCCAAACTCCCCTGGCTGAGAGCCGCTGTGCAGCGGGATTAGTGCTGCTGGGCCCCTGCCCAACCTCCTGCCCCCTGTGCAGGGGCTGCTTCCAGCTGCGCTCGCCCCCACGCTCTGCCCCCCACAGGGAGCTCAGCTGTCCGTGGGTGCTGGACATGGGTATTGCTGGCTGCAGGGCTGCGACCCCCAGCAGGGCCCCTGTTACTGCTCCGTCCTGGAACAGCCTCTGCTCCTGGGGCCGGGTGTAAACCAGCGTGAGCGGGCATGTGCCCCCAGTTCACCTGCTGGCTGAGATTGGGGACCGTGGGGGGCATGTGCCCCCCGGCTGATGCTTCTCCATCCTCCCCCCAGGAGCCGCCCATGCGTGGTGAGGGACTTGCCCATAGAAGCTCCTGGCGAGGGGGGCAGGGGTTCCTGGAGCTGGGATTTCGGCTCTACCCAGGCTGTAACAACGCCCTTCCCCCCCCAGGCCCTCTCCCAGCGGGATCCACCCCACAACAACTTCTTCTTCTTCGATGGCATCAAAGGGAACGGGGTCGTCGAGTGCCTCGGTCCCCACTGAGCCTCCCAGCACGTCGGCCTGCAGCTGCAGTTCAGCCCCCGGTGCCGCTGGAGTCCCTCTGCCTCCCCGCAGCGCCCGGCCAGCCGCAGCACGGCGCCGCCGGAGTCCCCCTGCCTCCCCGCCGCGCCCGGCCAGCCGCAGCACGGCGCCGCCGGACTCCCCCTGCCTCCCCGCAGCGCCCGGCCAGCCGCAGCACGGCGCCCCCGGAGACCCCCTCCCCCCCCGCGCCGCCCGGCCAGCCGCAGCACGGCCCCGCCGGAGTCCCCCTGCCTCCCCGCAGCGCCCGGCCAGCCGCAGCACCGCGCCCCCGGAGTCCCCCTGCCTCCCCGCAGCGCCCGGCCCGCCGCCGCACGGCGCCCCCGGAGTCCCTCTGCCTCCCCGCGGCGCCCGGCCAGCCGCAGCCCGGCGCCGCCGGAGTCCCCCTGCCTCCCCGCCGCGCCCGGCCAGCCGCAGCACGGCGCCGCCGGAGTCCCTCTGCCTCCCCGCGGCGCCCGGCCAGCCGCAGCACGGCGCCGCCGGAGTCCCACTCGCACCACTTTCCCCTCCAGCCGCAGCCGGCCAGGCAGCGCAGGCATGGCCCCCACGCGTGCTGAAGGGGCAGGATGGGGACGTAGCAATCCCCCACTCGCTCCCCCTGTGTGTTCTCCTGGGCTCTCGAATAAACTCTCTTCTTCCCAGGCTGGCTCCTTTCCTTCCTCCAGGGCGGGAGCCCCGGCTGGTGGGGCCCGCAGCCCCCCTCTCCTTGGCTGTGCTGCTGTCAGGCTGCTGCCCTGGGCTGTCCAGTGCTGCAGGGCCCAGGCCCCCTCGGTCTTGCTACCGACCCCCCAGCGCTGCTGGCATGGGCCCCGCTTTGCCCTGCTGCGGGGAACCTGCCTCTGTGCATCTGCCCTCAGCCATGGCTCGGGGGGAAAGGGCCCAGCCCTGGGCAGGCTCCTTGTGTGGAGCTGGGGGGCGGCTGGGGCAGGGGAGCGGCCGCAGCTCCTATCTTGAGCTTTAGGAAGCACTTAGGACTGAAATAGCTTGGCGAAGTGGCACTTAAGCAGGATTGAGTCCAGTGGCTGGGCTCACCCCGTGCCAGGGCTGGCCATGCTGCGGGGCTCCCGTAACTCCTGGGCTGCCCAGGGCAGGGTTGGCCATGCTGCGGGGCCCCCGTAACTCCTGGGCTCCCCCCGTGCCAGGGGGGGCCACGCTGTGGGGCGCCCGTAACTCCTGGGCTGCCCCGGGCAGGGCTGGCCATGCTGCGTGGCTCCCGTAACTCCTGGGCTGCCCCGGGCAGGGCTGGCCATGCTGCGGTGCGCCCGTAGCCCCTGGGCTGCCCGTGCCAGGGCTGGCCATGCGGCGGGGCGCCCGCAGCGCCTGGGCTCACCCCGTGCCAGCGCTGGCCATGCTGCGGGGCTGCCGTAGCTCCTGGGCTGCCCAGGGCAGGACTGGCCATGCTGTGGGGCTCCCGTAACTCCTGGGCTGCCCAGGGCAGGGCTGGCCATGCTGCGGGGCTCCCCTAACTCCTGGGCTCACCCCATGCCAGGGCTGGCCAGGCTGCGGGGCTCCCGTAACTCCTGGGCTGCCCAGGGCAGGAGCTCAGACAGAGCCCACCGCCCCCTCCCCAAAGCTGGCCCTGCGGGGGGCCTGTTGTTCCCTGGAAGAAGGTGGGGTCAGGCATGGGGGGGCGGGAAGTCTGGGTCGCTCTGCCCCCCAGCTGGTGGGCAGGGGTGCAGCACTGCAGGGACCGTGCCCTGGGTGAAGCCAGAGGCCCCTGGCAGCCGTTCCCTTTCCACACCCAGCTCTGGCTCCGTGGGCAGGGGCCCTGGCTGGGCCAAGTCAGCATTTGGCTTCCTGTTCTAAAATTGGCCTTGACCTAGCTCCGAAATAGCCGGTGAGTGGCCAGGCCGAGGGCGCCGGGGATCCCCCGCGGCTGGGAGTGACACAGACACAGCCGCCGCTTCGCTTACATCGTTTTATTGAAAAGGAAACGTACAAAAAAAAAAAAGGTAACTGCTCATGTACAGCAAGCGCGTCCCCCTATGTACAGCGTGGCCCAGTGTATCTACAGCCCCTCTCCCCTGTACAGCGTCACTATGTACAGTATTTACAGTGCCACTGCTGCCCCCGGTAGGACCCCCCCCGCAGGGAACCTTTGCCGGGCCCTGACCCCTGCTCTGGGGGGAGCTCCGGGCTCCGTGCTGCCCATGGCAGCAAGCTGGGTGTGGGGCCAGCGGCAACGTGGCAGGGGCATGCGGGGTCACAGGCCCCCCCTCCCCCTGATTCCTCAGGACGCCCAGCGGCACAGGGAGGAAGCAGCAGGGCGGCTGGCTGAGCCCCCTTCATAGTTCGCCCTCCCTGCTGCTGGAGCCCAGCTCTTCCCGCTGCCCGAGGGGAGTCGGGGTGGAGGCAGAGGCAACGCCTGGGGCTGTCACATGCGCCCCCACCCACACAATTACGTGGCGCTCCCTGAGAGGAACAGTCCGGGGGGGGCTGCGTCCCTGGAGCACCAGCCGAGGGCTGTGGCTGCCTCTGCAGGGGCCGCTCCCCGTCATGGGGCCCTGTGAGCACATCCCTGCAGTGCGGGTCTCCCAGTCAGTACTCGGAAATAAATAAATAAATAGACGGCGCCCGCGGTCGGGGGCAGCAGCCTGGGGCCCAGCCCGCAGGAGCCATGGCTGGCGGGGGGGGGAGTGGGGGTATGAGCTCCGGAAGTTGCTACATTTTGCCAAGAGGCTCCGCAGTCCGCGCTGGGGCCTGGCCCCCCCCCTCCGCCGCGGCTCTGGCCCCGAGACGGGCTAGTGGGGCTGCAGCTCAGGCATCACGTCCACGGGCATGTTGTAGAGGGCGCCCAGCAGCTGAGAGATGAAGTGGTAGAAACGGGCCCAGAGCGGCGCTCCCTGGCGCTGGCGCTGCCGCCACTACGGGGACAGAGAGAGGCCAAGTTAGCGCCGCAGCGGGACCCTCTGCCATTCCCGCCTCCCCATGGGGCTCAGCCCCCTGGCACAGAACTCCCGGCACCAGCCACCGCTGGCTGCCTGTTCCCGAAATCCCTCCCAGCTCCGCCTGCCTGAACAGCCCCCGGTCCTGCCGCTGCCCCGGAGGGGGGTCAGGGCGCCCGGCCACGGGGCGGGCGGCTGCGCTGGGCTCACACTAAGCTGCCTGCCGCTCGCTCCGTGGCCTTATATACCCAGTGCTATTTATAGCGCGTGACTCAGCGGCTCGCTTGCCCAACCGCCCCGGGGCCCAGCCTGGCCCAGCCTCCCCTTCTGCACCGGGAGGGGTGGGGTGTGTTCCCAGGCCTGCAGGCCAGACGGGGGCTGGATCAGCACAAGCGGGGGGGGGGAGCCAGGACTCCTGGGTTCTATGACCGCATCTCTTTCCCTGGGAGAGCCATTAACCCTTTCCAGGCCCCCCCCCCGGCAAGGGGCATCCCGCGCTGACCCTGCCCTCGCCAGGAGCGTGACTCCAACGGGAGCTGGGCCCCTCTGCCCTGAGCTCGCTCCCCCAGCAGCAAGGCCAGAGCCCCACCCAGGCTGGCCAAATTCCCTTCACGGGTCTCCGCCCCCAGCCCTGCTGACCCCGGCTCCCCCCACACCCTGGTCTCTTCGCTGGGACTCACCTGCCTCTCGTGGGCCTGGTGGAAGGCGTCGCCCATGCGCCGCAGCTGAGCCCCCAGCGCCTGCTCCGGGTCCAGGGGCTCCCCGGGGAGGCGGCCATTGGACACTGCGCCCTCGGGGGCTGGCTCTGTGGGGGGCCCCTCATCCTGCATGGGCTGGAGCTCGCCTGTGGGGGGGCAGAGCCGAGCGGTCAGGGCAGCAGGACCCATGGGGGGAGGCAGGTGCCCCAACAGCCCCTCCCAGGAAAGAGGTGAGCCCAGCGCCCGCCCAAGCCCCCCTCCCCCAGTGGTCAACACCCCTAATCCAGGCAGGGCCTTCCCCGGGGGTGGCGGGGGGCTCTGACCCGCGCCCCAGGGGGACAGCGGAGCCCGGCCAGTGCATGGTTGCTGAGGTCTCGCTCCCAGTGCTGGCGTGGGGCCCAGAGGGGTCGGGCCAGGATACGGCTCCCGACAGTCAGTCAACAGGAAAGCCCAGAACAATTCCCACGGACGGGGGGTGGGGTGGGGGCAGCCC
Organism: Platysternon megacephalum; assembly: GCA_003942145.1. Lineage (NCBI taxonomy): Eukaryota > Metazoa > Chordata > Testudines > Platysternidae > Platysternon > Platysternon megacephalum. The sequence goes on along the minus strand of QXTE01000353.1, from coordinate 783,981 downwards.
CCGGCCAGGGGATCAGTTGCCCGATCTCCTGGCTGAGCTGCGGGATGCCCGTTTCGAATGACCTCTGGCAGCGCCCCTGGCCCAAGCTCAGCAACGGGCACGTGCGGCTGCTCTGGCCACGTCTCCCCCCTCGGTCACCGCCCAGGGGCCCTGGCACCTGCAGCCTCGTGACCACTGCAGTGCGAAGCTTGGGGGCGGGGGGTACAGACCTGCCCCATGCCCAGCCTAGAGCGGCGCTGCCCATGGAGACTCACCCGGGGGAGCCCTGCAGAGAAGCAAACTCTGCCCGGCTGGGACATGCCCGAGCTTGTCAGCTCAACTGCGCTGCCCGGGTCGACCTCCCCATCCCCACAATCACCCTCTGCCATCTGCCTGCCCGGCTCCTTGCCTCCCGCCTGCTAACGAGCAGCCCCTCGTTAGCCAAGCGAGCCTGACGGCGCCCTGGGGGAGGAGAGCCATGAGTCAGCAGCGCGGTCTGGGGCCGTGCACTGTTTACTCAGACACGAGGTGTCTCCGCGCCATGCGGAGCGGGGAGCCGGAGGCCCAGCCGGATGGTGACACAGATCCTGCCAGCTGAGGCAGCGCAGCGACTCTGGGACGTCTCCGGCAGGGCCCCGGCGAATGGTGTGCGGCAGCTGGGGGTGTGGGGGGAGCCGCCCCGCAGGAAAACCCAGTGACCAGTGCAGGGCAAGGGAGCATCCCGGCCCCACGGGCTCTGCTGGTGCATCAGCCTGCCTGACGGGTGACAATGGACCTGTCCCTGGGGCGGAAAGGGGGGGGGCTGGGCTGGGGGTATCGGGGTATCGGGGTTCCCCCCCCCCCGCCTGGGTGAGTCAGAACGCGGCTCCGCCCATTCTCCCAGGCTGCCTTGGTCCTGGGCTTGGCGGGTCAGGGCCTGGGGCTTGCCCGGCCTGCAGGGCTCCGAGGGGTCCGTGTCTAGGGAGGAGACAACCAGAGCGGGTGCCTCTGAGAGCGGGTCCGGGCAGCCGTGTGCCCAGCTCACCGTGCCAGGGAGATGCGCAGCCCTCCCAGAACCACTGCCCGGACCGAGCCCGCCCTGGCCACCGGCTGCCTTCAGCGCCCGCGGGCCCCTGCAAACGGGGGCAGGATGCGGCCGCAGCTGTCCCCCTCCCCCCAGGGAGAAGGGGTGGGAACCCGCAGATGCCAGGGCTATAAAAGGGGGGGCCCCTCAGGACAGGAGCTGACCTCTAGGCAGCAGGAGGTCACATGCCCAGGGCAGGGCACCCCCTAGTTGCTAGGTTTCCTGCCCCTTCCCCCCATGGGGGGCACCGTCTAGGGCGGGCGGGGGGCACTCGCAGGGAGACTCACCGTGTGCCACGCTGCCCCTGGTCCTGCCAGCTTGGGGGGCGTCCCAGCGCCGGGGGGGCTCTGGCCCCCGGATGCAGTGGTAGAGCGAGCAGGGAGCGGGGCCGTCGGGGCACAGGCCGCAGTTCAGCCGGGGTGGCAGGGCGAGGATGCCCGGGCAGACGGCGGGCGGCACGGCCACCGGCCCCCCCAGCAGGATGCCTGGGTCCCCTGGCAGGGCGGCTGTCGGCTGAGCGCGGCTCCTCTCCTGCAGTGCTCTGGCCATGGCGCTCGGTGAGCTCTGCGGGCAAAGGACGGGGCGGTCAGGGGGGCAGCGGGACCGGGCAGGGGGGCCGCGGCCGCCTCCCTGCGGGGCGCAGGGACCCGCGCTCCCCGCCAGGGGTCGCCGCAGAGCGGGGTGGGGGGGAACCAATGTTTGTAAACAAACCCCGGCAGCCCCGACGGGACCCGTCCCCCTCCCGCCGGGTGCAGGCAGGTCCCGGCCCGGCTCAGCCCAGCGGGTTTGGGGGAACCGGCGGAGGCTGCAAAACCCCGTTTTTCAGGAGAGATCTGGGGGCGGCGAGGGGGGCTGGGCATCTGCAGGCACCGGCCCCCCCAGCTCCCCAGGCACTGCCCCCCAGCCCCCAGGCACTGCCCCCCCAGTCCCGGACACCCCAGCCCCCAGGCACTGCCCCCCAGCCCCCAGACACTGCCCCCCAGTCCTGGACACCCCAGCCCCCAGGCACTGCCCCCCAGCTCCCCAGGCACTGCCCCCCAGCTCCCCAGCCCCCGCCCCCCAGTCCCGGACACTCCAGCCCCCAGACACTGCCCCCCCAGCCCCTGCCCCCCAGCCCCCAGGCACTGCCCCCCGAGCCCCAGCTCTGCTATCCATCGCTGCCCCGCGCCCCCCCCAACACCGCCCCACGCCCCGGGCACTGCCCCCTCCCCAGGACCGAGCCGAGACACCGGGCCCCGCCCCGGCTGCGTCCCCGCCCGGCACCAAAACAATCGCCATGTGCCGCGGGCACCTGCCTCCGCCACCCGCGCCGCCGCCTCCGGACCCTGCTCAACCGCCCCGGCCTCACTTACTGCAGCTGCATGAACCCTCCCGGGGCGGCTCGGGGGTCGCTGGGTCCCGCGGAGGCTCCGACTGTGCGCGGCGGGCGCGGCGAGATCAGCGGCACCGGGACAAGCAAAAGCCACAACAAGTCGCGCGCGGGCTCCAGCCGCTCCCGGGGCTCGAGGCTCGCGCCGCCCCCCCGGGCCGTGACGTCAGCGCCGGCCCGCCCCCGCGCGGACAAGTTCGGGCTTGTGCAGGCGCCTGCGGCGAGCGGGGATCCCCCGGGGGGGAGGGGTGCATGGGGGGGCTGGGAAATGGGGGTGCCAGGAGGTGGGGGGGGTGCATGGGGCTGCAAGCCCCGGGGGTGCCAGGGAATGGGGGTGCAGCGGGGGTGCCCTGGGGAGTGGGGGTGCATGCATGGGAATTGGGGTGCTGGGGGTGCCAGGAGGTGGGGGGGTGCCAGGGAATGGGGGTGCAGCGGGTGTGCCCTGGGGAGTGGGGGTACGTACCTAGGGAGGAGGATGGAGGTGCAGGCTGCATGTACTGGGCTGTGGGGGTGCATGCATGGGAATTGGGGTGCTGGGTGTGCCAGGAGGTGGGGGGTGCCAGGGAATGGGGGTGCAGCGGGTGTGCCCTGGGGAGTGGGGGTACGTACCTAGGGAGGAGGATGGAGGTGCAGGCTGCATGCATTGGGCTGTGGGGGTGCATGCATGGGAATTGGGGGGCTGGGGGTGCCAGGAGGTGGGGGGGGGCCAGGGAATGGGGGTGCAGCGGGGGTGCCCTGGGGCATGGGGGGACGTACCTGGGGAGGAGGATGGAGGTGCAGGCTGCATGCATTGGGCTGTGGGGGTGCATGCATGGGAATTGGGGGGCTGGGGGTGCCAGGAGGTGGGGGGGGGCCAGGGAATGGGGGTGCAGCGGGGGTGCCCTGGGGCATGGGGGTACGTACCTGGGGAGGAGGATGGAGGTGCAGGCTGCATGCATTGGGCTGTGGGGGTGCATGCATGGGAATTGGGGTGCTGGGTGTGCCAGGAGGTGGGGGGTGCCAGGGAATGGGGGTGCAGCGGGGGTGCCCTGGGGAGTGGGGGTGCATGCATGGGAATTGGGGTGCTGGGGGTGCCAGGAGGTGGGGGGGTGCCAGGGAATGGGGGTGCAGCAGGTGTGCCCTGGGGCATGGGGGTACGTAGCTAGGGAGGAGGATGGAGGTGCAGGCTGCATGCATTGGGCTGTGGGGGTGCATGCATGGGAATTGGGGTGCTGGGGGTGCCAGGAGGCTATGGGGGGGTTGGTGCATGAATGGAGCGTGGGGGTGCACAGTGAGGAATGGGGCTACATGGGGTGAGGGCTGGGGGCTTAGGATACGGGGGGGGCTGCTGGATCCATGAGAGGGAAACGGGGCCCCGGGGTGTCGGGCCTAGCACTGCGTGGGAATGTGGGGTACATGGGATTCGGGACCGTGCAGAACTGGGGTGGAGGGTGGTTGGTTGGGAAGTGAGATGAAGTTAGGCTGAGCCCTGCTGGGGAGAAGAAAACCCCCCACTCAAGTCAGGCTGGGCTTGCGCCCTCGTGTGACTCCGGTGGCCCCCAGTCCCTGTCTGAGGGAGGGGGAGGAAACGCGGGGGGGTGCTGCAATTGGCCTTCACATCCCGTCCCCTGTCTCCCCACCGGTGGCTCCAGATGCCTCTGTTACCAGGGCCCTGAGAGGCTATTTAGAGTCTGCCACCCCCCAGTGCAGCCATAACCTGCCCCCCCCCCGGGTCCTCCCCCCTTGCACTAGTGCCCTGTGAACCTCCCCCTCTCCCAGCACTGGATAAAGCAGATCTTGCACCCGTGCAATGGGACAGGTGGGTAAAAGGCACCAGTCACAGCAAATCCCCTTCATGCAGCCAGGCCCTATGGCTGAGCTGCTGACGGCTCCGGGGCCCAGGCTTAACACAAGGGTGGGGGTGTTGCAGCGACACAGAACCAGGCACACTGTCACCGCACGCTTCGTGGTGCAGATTGAACGAGACACCGAGGGGACCATGGTGGTTACAGACACCCCCTATCCTTGTAACTTCTATGAGAATAACCTTAGCTCTGACCCCAAGTGTCCCCTGGGGCAAATAACACGTCACGCCACCTCACAAACCCGAACTGTGTCCCTGTCCTCTGAGCCCATGGTCCTGTGGCATGTACCGTTAGCACCATTGCGATTTGTTGTCTGTGCTGCAACAGTGCCTAAAGATCAGGGCCCTGTCGCGCCGGGCGCTGCCCAGACCCCAACCGAGATCAGGGCCCCGTCGCGCCGGGCGCTGCCCAGACCCCAACCGAGATCAGGGCCCCGTCGCGCCGGGCGCTGCCCAGACCCCAACCAAGATCAGGGCCCCGTCGCGCCGGGCGCTGCCCAGACCCCAACCGAGATCAGGGCCCCGTCGCGCCGGGCGCTGCCCAGACCCCGACCGAGATCAGGGCCCCGTCGCGCCGGGCGCTGCCCAGACCCCGGCCGAGATCAGGGCCCCATCGCGCCGGGCGCTGCCCAGACCCCAGCCGAGATCAGGGCCCCCTGGCGCCGGGCGCTGCACAGACCAAGAACAGCACAGTCCCTGCCTCAAATCGCTTACAAATACACATGAATCTTGCATGAGTTCAGGCACCAGTTACAGGCCCTTTGGGCACCTCGGCAACCTGAGCAGGGCGTTACAGTGACAGCCGGTGGGAAGATGGATAGATACGGACCCTAAGACGTCCCTACCCCACTGCCCAGGAGCACACACACTCTCTCTCCGGGGAGAAGGGGGCTCCGGGACCCGGGTGAGCCAGCCCAGCGTTCAGCAGGAAGCACCGGTTCCCAAAGCCGCTCGGGGCGTGACTCAGAGGTGACTTTCGTCAGCATTGTGTTTCCGTCACTGAAGGCTGCGGTGGGGGAAGAGCTGCGCTGCGGCGATGTGGTTCAGGATGTGCCGTCCGGCCTGCTGGGCGCAGGGGTCGCCGTGAGGGGCCGGAACTGGGGCGTTCTGGGGGCAGAGGCAGCACGGGGTGAAAGAGCTCGCCTAGGGGAGCTGGATTCTAGTCCTGAGTCTCCCATGGGCTCCCCGAGTGACCAGGGGCAAGTCCCTGCCTCTCTCAGGCCCTCAGCTCCCCTCTCCACCATGGGGAGAATGTGCCAGGCCCTATTACGCCCTCTGTGCGCCGCACCAGGGGCCGTGCGCTGCACCAGGGGCCGTGCGCCGCACCAGGGGCCATGCGTCGCACCAGGGGCCGTGCGTCGCACCAGGGGCCGTGCGCCGCACCAGGGGCCACACGTCATGACTCCAGCATGCTCAGGACAGCGACTCTCCATGGGCTCCGAGTTTGCTGTTAAAACCCACATCCCATGGGGCGGCACAGACACACACAGCAGTGAGGGGCTCGCAGGAATCCCGGGGGGCAGCAGCGCTGGCNTGGAACTGGGGCGTTCTGGGGGCAGAGGCAGCAAGGGGTGAAAGAGCTCGCCTAGGGGAGCTGGATTCTAGTCCTGACTCTCCCATGGGCTCCCCGAGTGACCAGGGGCAAGTCCCTGCCTCTCTCAGGCCCTCAGCTCCCCTCTCCACCATGGGGAGAATGTGCCAGGCCCTATTACGCCCTCTGTGCGCCGCACCAGGGGCCGTGCGCCGCACCAGGGGCCGTGCGTCGCACCAGGGGCCACACGTCATGACTCCAGCATGCTCAGGGCAGCGACTCTCCATGGGCTCCAAGTTTGCTGTTAAAACCCACATCCCATGGGCCGGCACAGACACACACAGCAGTGAGGGGCTCGCAGGAATCCCGGGGGGCAGCAGCGCTGGCCTAACACCAACTGCCAGTGTCGGGGGCTGCATTTCTGAGGTGTGTGGGAGGGGGTCTAGTGGTCAGAATGGGGGGGCTGGGAGCCAGG
>QXTE01000353.1:747722-760377 GCA_003942145.1 Platysternon megacephalum | reverse complement strand
CCCCTCCCCTGCAATGCCAGCCCCCCCATCCCACCGCCGACCCCTCCCCTACGGTGCCAGCCCCCCCATCCTGGTGCCAGCCCCCCCATCCCAGTGCCGACCCCTGCAGCGGGTTCCGCCCCGTGGTGTCGGACGTGCCCTGAGGCACGGAGGAGCTGTGTAATCCGGCTCGTGAGACACACCCAGCAGTGGCTTAGCACCAGGGCAGTTTATGTAACACCAGGCTGGGAGGGGGGACAGGTCCTAGAATCCCTGGGGGTCCCCTAAACAGGGACGTGGGGGTGAGGGGGGTTATTTTCTCTGAAGCACAGGCAGCTGGTGCTGTTGGGGCGGGGGGGGGGCGCGTGTTCTGGGCCTGATGGCCAGATCTGGGACAGGGGGTTCGGTACCCGTCCAGATGGGTGCACTGGAGTGGGGATACCAGGCTCCAGGGGCAAGACGGGGTGCATACATTGGGGAGTCCTGGCTTTCGGCTCTGGGGATCAAGGTTGGGGGGGTGGGCCCCGCGTCCCCCGCTCGGCCCGGGAGCCCCGTCACGTCCCTGCCGCTCCCCGCAGGAGATCGAGGAGGACCGGAAGAAGGCCGAGCAGGAAGGCATCGCGGTGACGGGCTCGCGCCGGCCGCGCCACTCCGAGGGTGAGCCCGAGAGGAAGCGGGCGGACAAGGACGTCTCCATCACTGTCCAGGTCTTGCTGTCCCCCGGGGTGAGCGCTGGGGCTGGCGGGATGGGGGGTGAGACGCCGCCAAGTGCATGGGGGGGCAAGGTAGAGGAGCACTGATAAGTGGGGGGGGCCCCGGCATGGCTGCTGGGGGGATGGTAGCCATTGATAGAGTGGGGGTGGGTAAACCAGTGGGCGGCACAGCTGCTGTGGAGGGGGAGGAGGGTGGGGACGCCAGCCGGGGGGCGGGAGCATGGCTGCTGGGGAGCTGAGGGGTACGGTGATAAGTGTGGGGGGCTGAGGGGGATACGAAGTTGGGGTGCTGCGGGGCAGGAGGGTGGGGAGCAGCTGTGGCCTGGCCCTGGTGTCTCACCCTCTGCCTCTCTCCCCTGCCCCAGGAGAAGCGTGTGGTCAGCGACAGGAAGTCCCCCGGGGCGCCCAAGGCTGGCCGTGGCCCACCTCCCCTGGGCGCGGGGCGGGTCGGCCCGTACCCCTCCAGCCGGTCGCCGCGGGTGGAGCAGCCTGACCTGCCTGTCTGGGAAGGGGCAGGAGGTGGCGCAGGGGATGGGCCGTCTCCGGGCGGGCGAGGGCGCAGGCTGCGGGGCCGAGGAGGGGCCAGCGCGGTCACGGCGGCAGGAGAAGGAGGCCCTGACCGGAAATCCAAGGTGCGTCGCGTCTTGCGGGCAGTTTGCCAGGCTGGGGCCTAGTTCAGCAATAGTGCGTTGCACGCGCGTTCACGCTCGCTGCACTAGTGCTGGTGTTGCGTGTTGCTTTCTGCTGGGGCAGGGGGTGAAGGCTTGTAGCAGGACTCTCCCCTGGGGGGGGCGGATTGCAGAGTGGGATGTGGGGGCTCTCGGGGGGGCACCGGCTCGGGTGGTGGGGAGTAGGACATGGAATTGTAGCAATGCTGGGCTGGAAGGGCCATCGAGAGGTCATCGCGCCCAGCCCCCGGCGCTGAGCCAGGCCACGGAAACCCAGCCCAGCCCTGACGGGGGTTTGTCCGACCCGATCTCCCAGCCGCCCGGGGAAGCCCGTCTCTCCCCCCAGCGTTCGGAAGCTTTTCCCGATCATAGAATCTCAGGGTTGGAAGGGACCTCAGGAGGTATCTAGTCCAACCCCCTGCTCAAAGCAGGACCTAATCCCAACTAAATCATCCCAGCCAGGGCTTTGTCAAGCCTGACCTTAAAAACCTCTAAGGATTTTAGATGTACAGTCGTTCCCTGTTTGGAGCTGTGCCCAGCCCCTGCTTCCCAAGAGACGTGAGACGTACTTCACCTGGCTGAATTCAGACCAGTTCTCCAGTTGGTCCCGGTCATTTTGAATCTTAACCCTGCCCTCCAAAGTGCCGGCAGCCCCTCCTCCCGGGCGTCATACACAGACTTGATAAGCGGACTCTGTTATCCACGTCACTAAGGAAAATATTGACTGGTACTGGCCCCTGCGGGACCCCCCTGGATCTGCCCTCCCAGTTTGACAGCGAACCATTGATAACTCCTCATTGAGTGCCGTCTTCAACCAGCCAGGCACCCGCCTGAGAGTAACGTCACCTAGGCTACATTTCCCTGGTTTGCTTATGAAAACGTCACATGGGACTGTGCCAAAAACCTTCCTGAAATCAAGAGATGTCTCAGCTATGGCTTCCCCCCTCGTCCGCTCGGTCAGTAATGCTCTGCCGTAGAAGGAAATTAGGCATGTTTTATTCCTGATAGATCCATGCTGACTATTCCTCGTAACCCTGGGGCCTTTCCGCTCTAGGGGGTGCTGGCTCCGATCCAGCCCCAGGGCATTGACTGGCTGGCTCGGGGGGCGGGGGGGCAGGAATGGGATGTGGGTCCCTTCCCCGGGTGGTGCCAGTGTCCCCTGGACCTGCTGTGCCCTCTCACTCTTCCCCTTCCCACACCAGGAGTGGGAGGAGCGAAGGCGGCAGAACATCGAGAAGATGAACGAGGAAATGGAGAAGATTGCGGAGTATGAGCGGAATCAGCGGGTGAGTGGGGGGGCAGGGAGGGGTGGCCAGCTCGGAAAACCCATCCCCCCCCTCCCATTTTGCTACCATTGCTGGGAGGTGCAGGGGGATGGTGGATTTCCCCCCTGCCCCCAGGGCCTCTGGGCCCCTTGTGCCGAGCTGTCTGCACCACAGCGCTCTCCCTGCAGTGGGGCTGGGCGAGACGGTGGGGGAGCCGTGGCTCCGGGCTGACCCTGCCTCTCTGCAGGACGGGCTGCAGGAGAAGAACCCGGTGCGGAATTTCCTGGATGACCCGCGGCGCAGCGGCTCCTTCCAGGAGGCCGACCGCAAGGAGGGGAGCCGGCGGCACGTCCGCAACTGGGGGGGCCCCGACTTCGACAAGGTCAAGACCGGCATGGAGCGGGAGAAGGAGTGGCACGCCCCGGTACGTACCCCGGGGAGGGGGAGCCAAGGGGGCCCTGCGTGGGGGAGGGCCTTGGGGTGGGTGTCTGTGTGGGGTGTATCCCAGCCCCCTGCCCCTCCTACCATGGCCAGCCGGTGGGGTTGAGCTGTGGGGCTGGGACCCCTCAGGGCAGGGGCTGTGCCTGGGTGGGAGTGCGGGGCGGGGGTCCCGCCCCATGGCCCTGTGAGACGCCTGTTCCTGGCTGTGAGCTGCGTGTCTCTGTCCCGCTCCCCGCAGGGCCGCCGGCCAGGCCCCAAGAGCGGGGGGCCGCTGGACATGACGCTGTCCATGACAGGCCGGGAGCGAGCCGAGTACGTGCGCTGGAAGAAGGAGCGGGAGCAGATCGACCAGGAGCGGCTGGCGCGGCACCGCAAGCCCACGGGCCAGTGGTGCCGGGAGTGGGATGCCGAGAAGACCGACACCATGTAGGAGGGCGGCGGAGCAGCGGGATTCCCGGGGCGGGTGGGGAAGGCTCCGGGGCTGCGCTGGCTCTCGGGGGGCCTGAGCTGGGTTGCTAGGGGGGGCCAGGGGGCAGATGGGGCCCGGTCTGAGGAGCGGGGTGGGGGGCTGGTCAGTGGGGAGCGGGGGTGTCTCTGGGCTCTCGCCCAGCTCGGGGGTGTCGCCCGTGGCTGCGCTAACCCAGCACGCGTCTTTCAGGTTTAAGGAGGGCTGTGGCACGGGGCCAGGACCGGACCCGGGCGCCGGGCGTGGTAAGTTACCCCGGCAGTGCCAGGGCCCGGTGGAGACTGGGGGGGGGGGCTCCCCCTGCCATTCCCCATCCCCACGGGTGGGGGGGATACCGAGGGGCTGGCGGAGGGTCCTAGGGGAGGATGCTTGTCTTGGGGGTGTCTGGTCCCTGTGGGACAGCCCCGGGCCCAGGTGCAAGGAAGCGGGGGGGGTCCCCTGCTGGACAGTGGGTGGGTGGGGGACGCCGCGCCCTGGGGGCAGTACCCCTGTGGGGGGAGGTCTGTTCCCATGCCCCGGGGCAGACCCGCTGGCTCTCCACGGGTTGGACTGGAATTGGAGCCCCGGCAAGGACGGACCCTGGGGTGATCCGGAGGCCTCTGCTCCTGGGAAGCATCGTCCGGCCCTGGCCGGCCTGCCTCCCCCCCCCACAAGCCGTGGGGACGGGCCAGGGGCAGCCCTGCTGTGAGCTCCCCTGCCCCCAGACTGTTAACTCCCTGCTGCCCTCTCCTCTCAGACGAGAACAAGCGCCCCCCCAGGCCGCCCACCTTCGGGGAGTTCCTGTCCGAGCACCGGGCCGAGCGCAGGAGGAAGGGCCGGGGCCGACCTGCGCCCGCCAAGCCCTACAGGTGAGTCCACCCTTACCCTGCGGTGTGATGGCCGAGGCCCGGACGCCTGGGTTCCATTCCTGGCTCTGGGCGGAGGGAGTGGGGTCTGGTAAGTTAGAGCACTGGGTGGGGGGCGGGGCTGGGAGCCAGGACGCCTGGGTTCTATCCCTATTTAAGCCACTAACTCCCTGCGTGACGAAGGGGAGGGGGGGCTCTCACTGCACCTCAGTTTCCCCTGGGCTGGTGTGAACCCCTGTTGGTTGGTGTGTCCTGGGCTGGGCTCTGCAGTGCTGGGTGGGGCCGGTGCTGAATGGGGTCTGGCTGGGTTGGGCTCTCCTGACTCCTGTTCCTCCCCCACCCAGCATGCACGACAACCGCTGGGAGGAGAAGGACGAGGGGCCGGTGGCCGAGGAGCCCGACCCCCGCCATGAGGAGCCACAGGTAAGGGGGCGGGGTCCAGCCACGACCATTCGGGGAACCCTCCCCCCGGTCCTCTCCACAGGTAGCTTGGCCTGCAGCTCTGCCCCATGTCTCCCCACTCCCCCTACAGCCCCGTGTCTCCTAAGGCCCCACATCTCCCTTCCCCCTCCCCCCCCCCATCCCATCACAGGGACTCACCCACGCAGGATCAGGCCCTGGCTGCCTGGGTCCCGCTGCCCCTCACTGTCTGAACATCCCTGCCTTGTGCCACCAGGCGGAGGGGCTGGCGGCCCAGCTGCCCCCCGAGCCCCGGCAGCCCCCCGACGAGGATGAGGACCAGTGGGAGGATGTCGAGGAGGAGGAGGATGATGATGATGAAGGCCACCTCAGCTCGTCGGGCGAGGAGGAGGAGGCAGCGCCCCCCGTGGAGTCCCCGAAAGCCCCACGGGCCCCGAAGGTTGGGCGGGGCCCAGCCCCCAAGCTGGACATGCCCCCGCCGGGAGCCCACGGAGGACAAGGCAAACCCCTCAGCCCCTTCTCCCCAGCTGAGGGCTACCAGCCTGTCTCAGACTGGGGCGAGGAGATGGAGCTGAACTCGCCCCGGGGCAGTGTGGGGGACAGCCCCCCACAGGGCCCCGGCCCCGCCCCCCGGGCAGGGCCCCCTGGAGAGACTGCAGGTAAGGGGCACTGGCCGGGCTCTGCCGGTGGGAGGGGAGCTGTGTGCTCTGGGGGGCAGGTATCAGGCTGGTCTGGCTTGGGGCGTTTTGGGCAATGGAGAGGACTTGGGGTGCGGTCCCAGTGGGATGGGGGATTAGGGGCTGACAGAGGGCGGGAGTACTGGGGGGGCATTGCCCCAGGAAATAATGGCTCCCAATCTCCCCCCCAGCTGCGGAGCCGGGCGGGCGGGGCACGGCAGAGCCCGCCGAGGCCGCACGGCAGGAGGAGCCGGCGCGGGCGGGGGGATCGATGGCGCTCGTAGCCCCTGGCGGCACGGAGAGGCGGGAGCCGGCCCCCCCCACAGGTGGGATCCCTGAGGAGCCGGGGGTCCCTGCGACGCAAGGTGCTGGGGGTGGGCGGGGTCTCTGCTGAGCGTGGCAGGGGGAGGTCTGGAGACAGGGGCTTGGGGGTGGGGGGGTCTGGAGACGGGGTTTGCTTGGAACCCTTGGGGGGAGGGGAGGCTCCCCGTTGGCCCCGGGGAACCATGGCTGGGCTGGTGGGGGAGGGGGCTGGCTGGGCTGCGTTCCAGGCTCACCCCCAGCCAGGAGGGAGCCATGTGCGGCTGGGCTGGGGTGATGGATTCGGGGGTGGGGTTTGCCCGCAGCCCCCGGCGGCTGATACTCTCTCCCTCCCCTCCCCAGGAGCCGCAGAGACCCCGAGCCAGCTGGAGGCGGAGCCGGCGCCGGGCGCGGTGCAGATCACGGACCTCGAGCGGGTGTGTTTCCGTAAGAGCTCGGCCTTGCCCGCCGGTCGGACTCGCCCCTTCTCGCGGCCCCGCTGGCAGGGGCACTCCCGCTGCGGACTGACCCACCTGCCGTGCTGGGCTTCGTCACGGCCTGCTCTGTGACGGGGATAGGCAGATCCCGAACAGGGAAACCGGCCGCTCCCCGGCTCGGGGCTGCCGCGCGGTCCTGTCCCGGTGGCTGTGCCAAGCGAGGGCGAGCCAGGCCCCTTCGTGCATCCGAGGGGGCGGCTAACCCAGGGCCTGAGCCTGCTGGCAGCGGGATGGGGATTGAGTTCGGTGGAGCAGGATCGGGCGGGGTCTGGTCTGAGGACGTGGCAAAGCAGCAGCTGCCGCTGGGTCACTGAGGGGCGAGCGGTTGAGTGGCTTTAGCTGCTGGGCCTCCCAGCTGGGAGCTCTCCGCTAGCTGCTTCTGCAGGGGGACCCTGATCCCCGCTCGGGGGGGGGCCCCGCAGGAGCTGGGGTCCCGCTCGGGGGGGGGCCCCGCAGGAGCTGGGGTCCCGCTCGGGGGCCCCGCAGGAGCTGGGGTCAGTAGTGCAGCAGAGGCGCGGATCGGTGCCGCCTGCTGGGGTGTGGGGTGACATGGCCAGGATTCGAACTCACGGCACGTTCTCTCTCTCTCTCTCTCCGTTTGACAGGATAAGCAAGAGCCCTGACGCCCCAGAGCCACCCCCTGAGGCTGCCGCGGCAAAGGCCAGGCGGCTCCCTCCGTGACTTCCACAGATTGGTAGAGCCTCTTTCTGGAGCCGTGCGGGCAGGATGTGCTTTGAGGCTCAGCTGTCTGGATGTTGTCTGGGTGAACCTCCCTGGGGGCCCAGCCTCGGGGTGCAGGGTGTGTGTGTGGGTGGGTGGGTGGCCTGGAGGGTTTATTCTGGTGGGAATCGAATGACACCGAGCAGCGGGGCGAGGAGGTCGTTCCCGCAAGCGGCGCAAAATGTCTGGGCTCCGACGTGCGTCTGTCCACAATTAACCTCCCCTGCTGGAGTCCAGGAGGGGCCGTGGCGTGTGTGTCCCTAATGGGATTAGGGAGTGACCTAAATCCCCGTGTAAAGACTGAGCCAGGGCCTCTCTCGTGCGCAGCTGCCCCTGGCTCGCCCCGCCCCGCTAGCTCTGAAGTCCAGGTGAGGGCTGTGTGTTACCTGGGGGCACGTGTATGGTCCCCAGCCACAGCTAGCCCTGTCCAAGCACTACTAGCCAACGTCTCGAGGGCTGGAGCCAGCCACACTTTGCCCCTTCTCAGCTGTAACCAGTGCAAGGGGCTGTTCTCGGGCCGGCTGAATGTGTCCCCGTCCTTCTGGTCTGCACTCCCGGGCAGCCGGTTCCACCCACCGCTGTGCGGCCCGTGAATCCTTTCCACAGGGGGTAGAACTCCCCCCACCCCGCTCGCTGGGGGCAGGAGCCTGGGGTTAGAGGTGTTTTCACTCCCCCGTGCTGCCCTGGGATGCTTGGTTGTCCTGCCCAGGTCTCCCGTGCTGTCCGTCCGCGTTCGATCATGGAAAAGCAATGCTAATGTACCTGACTTTCTTACAATAAAACCTTCACAAAGCCGCTGGGACTGCCTGCGTCGGGCTCTTCCTGGCGGGGAGGGGAGGGGAGCTCGGGTGCTGTGTGCACAGCACGGCTCTGAGAATGCAGCTTAAAGGGGTGGGGGCATGTGACTTGACAAATCTGTTACCGGGGCAGCCTGGGCTCCTGGGCACTGCCCTGGGGATGGGCAACCTTCCAGGTGCCCCTTCACTCGGGCACGTGCTCCCTGTGGAATCCCTCTGGGCCTAGCCAGCAGGGCCGTCCCTGGGAGACAGAAATCGGGGCAGCTGGTGCTTTCTGTACCTGTTAAACCTAGGGCCCTGGCCAAATTCCAGCCTTGCTAATTAAGCCCCTGTCCTAAGCCACCTCCCCCAGAACATTTAAAGCAGCTGTGGCTCCATCTCAAGCAATGGTGCAGCGTTGCTGTGTGCTCTTACGGCTCCCACCCCAGAGATGGCTGCACTACAGTGGGTGATCTGTGTAAAGCCCGGTAGGGTCCCAGCAGTGACGGGCACTGGGTCAATGCAGCCGGATTGGTGGAAGCAACAGGAGCACTGCGGTAATGGGGGTGGGCAGCTGCCCACCGGCCAGACCTCGGTGCTAAACCCGGTTTCAAATCCGTTAATCGGTTTAATCTCCTGTACATCAGCCCCCACAGTGGGGACCAGAAGAGCTCAGCAGGCTGGGCGCCGGGCTGGCCCTCGCTCCCTTCTAGCAGAGCCAGACCTCCCCGGCACGGTTCGGCTGACGGGTGCTGTGGAGGCACTGCAGGTGCAGGGCTCCCTGGGGCTGGCTGCTCTGGGTGCTGGTGACACGGAGCAGTCGCTCTTTGTCCAAGGGGCAGGATTGTGGTTCCCTGGAAGCTACAAAGGGACCTCACCCAACTGGGCAACAAAATGGCAGATGAAATTCAATGTTGATAAATGCAAAGTAATGCACATTGGAAAACATAATCCCACCTATACATATAAAATGATGGGGTCTAAATTAGCTGTTTCCACTCGAGAAAGAGATCTTAGAGTCATTGTGGGTAGTTCTCTGAAAACATCCACTCAATGTGCAGCGGTGTCAAAAAAGCGAACAGAATGTTGGGCATCATTAAGAAAGGGACAGATAATAAGACAGAAAATATCATATTGCCTCTATATTTTTTGCAGATGATACTAAACTACTCAAGATAGTTAAGACCAAAGCAGATTGTGAAGAACTTCAAAAAGATCTCACAAAACTAAGTGATTGGGCAACAAAATGGCAAATGAAATTTAATGTGGATAAATGTAAAGTAATGCACATTGGAAAAAATAACCCCAACTATACATACAACATGATGGGGGCTAATTTAGCTACAACGAGTCAGGAAAAAGATCTTGGCGTCATTGTGGATAGTTCTCTAAAGATGTCCACGCAGTGTGCAGAGGCGGTCAAAAAAGCAAACAGGATGTTAGGAATCATTAAAAAGGGGATAGAGAATAAGACAGAGAATATATTATTGCCCTTATATAAATCCATGGTACGCCCACATCTCGAATACTGTGTACAGATGTGGTCTCCTCACCTCAAAAAGGATATTCTAGCACTAGAAAAGGTTCAGAAAAGGGCAACTAAAATGATTAGGGGTTTAGAGAGGGTCCCATACGAGGAGAGATTAGAGAGGCTGGGACTCTTCGGCTTGGAAAAGAGAAGACTAAGGGGGGACATGATAGAGGTATATAAAATCATGAGTGATGTTGAGAAAGTGGATAAGGAAAAGTTATTTACTTATTCCCATAATACAAGAACTAGGGGTCACCAAATGAAATTAATAGGCAGCAGGTTTAAAACAAATAAAAGGAAGTTCTTCTTCACGCAGCGCACAGTCAACTTGTGGAACTCCTTACCTGAGGAGGTTGTGAAGGCTAGGACTATAACAATGTTTAAAAGGGGACTGGATAAATTCATGGTGGCTAAGTCCATAAATGGCTATTAGCCAGGATGGGTAAGAATGGTGTCCCTAGCCTCTGTTCGTCAGAGGATGGAGATGGATGGCAGGAGAGAGATCACTTGATCATTGCCTGTTAGGTTCACTCCCTCTGGGGCACCTGGTATTGGCCACTGTCGGTAGACAGATACTGGGCTAGATGGACCTTTGGTCTGACCCGGTACGGCCTTTCTTATGTTCTTATATCAATCCATGGAACGCCCACATCTTGAATACTGCGTGCAGATGTGGTCATCCCGCTCCAGCCCTGAAAGGGTTAAAAGCCAGCCCTTGGAGAGGGCTAGGGTGGGAGCCAATCAGAAAAGGCTGAGGGGCAGCCAATCAGGGCCGGTCTGGGCCCTATAAAAGAGCTGGGGGCCAGAAGGCAGTTAGTCTCTCTCTAGCTTTGGAGTGAGATGGACCTGGCTGCCTGAAGGAGAAAAGGGTACTGTGGACAGAGCACTGCGGGGGAAGGGGCAGGCTGAGCTGGGGAGCTGGGGCCTGGTGACCTCTGCTGAGACCTGACAGGAAGGCCTAGGGAGGTGCGGGGCTGCGGGCAAAGGTAGCAGGTCCAACCCCCTTGCCAATGATGAGTGGCCATTACAGAGGAGAGGGCTAGATGATGACTGGCGGTAGTCACTGAGGCAAGGTGGGCATAGGGGGAGGGGGTTCCCCTGGGAAGGGAGACCCAGAGTGTGGGCAGCACCCCAAGGGAAAGGGGTGCCAGGGTCCAGGAGAGACACTGGCCAGCAGGGGATGCTCCAAGGCTGGAAAGTGCTAATTCCTGGACTGACCAGCAGGAGGTGCCGCGGCCGTGAGTGCTCCATCTGTTACACCCCATAGATGTATTGGACTTGGGAAAGGTTCAGATGAGGGGTCTGGAATGGCTCCGTGTGAGGAGAGATTAATCAGACTGGGACTGTTCAGCTTGGAAAAGACAATGGGGGGAGGGAAGATATGCTAGAGGTCTCTAAAATCATGACTGGTGTGGAGAAAGTCAATAAGGAAGTGTTATTTACTCCTCATAACACAAGAACCAGGGGTCACCCAATGACATTAACAGGCAGCAGCTTTAAAACAAACCAGAGGAAGTATTTTTTCACACAACGCACAGTCAACCTGTGGAACTCTTTGCCAGAGGATGTTGTGAAGGCCAAGACTATAACAGGGTTCTAAAAAGAACTAGATAAATTCATGGAGGATAGGTCCATCAATGGCTATTAGCCAGGATGGTTGGGATGGTGTCCCTAGCCTCTGTTTGCTGGAAGTTGGGATTGGGCGACAGGGGATGGATCACTGGATAATTCCCTGTTCTGTTCATTCCCTCTGGGGCACCTGGCATTGGCCACTGTCAGAAGACAGGTTTCAGAGTAGCAGCCGTGTTAGTCTGTATCCGTGTATATATATATATGTGTGTGTATATATATACTCTTACTATATGTTCCATTCTATGCAGCCGATGAAGTGGGCTGTAGCCCACGAAAGCTTATGCTCAAATAAATGCGTTAGTCTCTAAGGTGCCACAAGTTCTCCTGTTTTTGTCGGAGGACCGGCTGCTGGGCTAGCTGGACCTTTGGTCTGACCCGGTCTGGCTGCTCTGCTGCAGGCCCTGGCCTCCTGTACACAGAGCAAACCTCCAGTGAGCCCTTGGCCTGCGGCCTGGACACAGCACAGCCTCTCGGAGGCTAATGCAATCGCTGCCCCCGTTAATCCGTGGAGCCAGTGGGTTTCTTAGCTGTAGGGGGGACAGGAAGGTGTTAGAAATCCCACGCAGAAGCCAGCAGACGCGGGGAGGAAAGCTGGCTTCGTTAAGACCACAAGGACAGAGCTTCAGCTATCGATGCCGCTCTGCGAGCCGCTCTTCTGCCCCCAGACGTGTCTCTCAAACGGGTGCAGGCTGGAGCGTTCGTTGCAATCATTAAGGCTGCGATTCTTTCACGGAGGTCGTGGAAGTCACAGAATCTGTGACTTCCGCAGCGGCTGGTGTGTCTGACTTCAGGGCCAGCTAGTTGGGCGACCCACAGCCAGCCATACCGGCCGCTACTGGAGGGACCTGGAGCCAGCTACTCCGGTGGTCCTGGGGCCACCCTCACCAGCCGCTGCTCGGGACGCTCTGGGCAACTGGCTCTGGGGACCGCCCAAGGGAGTGCCAGAGCAGCGGCCCCAGGGGTGCCCGGAGACGGTCCGGAGAGCAGTCCCGGGAGCAGCAGCTGGGGGGCAGTCAACCCCCAGCACTGGAGCAGGGCCCCTGGAGCAGCGGGGCCCCTGGCGCAGCGGGGCCCCTGGCGCAGCGGGGCCCCAGAAGTAGCGATTTCGATGGGTATTTTTGGTAAAAGTCCTGGACAGGTCATGGGCAATAAACAAAACATTCACCGCCCTGTGACCTGTCCAGAACTTTTACCCAAGATACCCCTGAGTACATCTGGGCCTTAGCACTAAGGCGCGTAGCTAGGTGTGGGGAGCGGGTGTGTGGAGTCTGCCCAGCGGGATTCGGGGCTGGAAGGGTGAAAGGGGCGAAGCTGCGGGTGGCAGGCGCTGAGTGGTCAGGGATGGGATTGGGGGTGAGGGTCCCCAGGTGCCAGAGCGGGGAATGGCCGGGGTCAGCGCCCTCTTCTCCAGCCCAAGCTCCCTGTCCGGGGGGGGAGGTTCTTGTGCCAGGAGGGGTGTGTGGCAGAGGGTCCTTAGAGCCCCCAGAGCTCAGCGGCTGCTTCCTAGTCCTGGGGGCTGCATCGGTGCCTCCCCCCTCCCTGCAGCTAGGCTGGGGGGCGGGGGGGAGGCAGATTCCTTCAAGGCTGAGAATAGGAAATGCCCCCCCCCCGAGTAACTGTGTGTGTGTGGGGGGGGCAGGCTCTGCGGTCCAAGCCCTGAGACCCCCCCTCACAGCATTAAGGGGGGGCAGGGAGCAGAGCTCTGGGGACCGGGTGGGGGGGGGG
>QXTE01000353.1:725449-746100 GCA_003942145.1 Platysternon megacephalum | reverse complement strand
GGGGAGGGGGCAGGCCGGGTCGGAGAGGCTGGCACAGCGCGGGGGGGGCGGGTCTGGCCCGGGAAGGGGGCGAGGGGAGGGGGCAGTCCGGGTCGGAGAGGCTGGCACAGCGCGGGGGAGGCGGGTCTGGCCCGGGAAGGGGGCGGGGGAGAGGCGAAGCTGCCCAGACCGGGCAGGGCTCGGACGAGGCCCGCAGGACCAGCGGTTCCCGAGCGCCCCGGGCCGTGCCAGCCTCCCCCGTGCGTCCTGGGCGCAGCCGGCATGAAGCAGCGGGAGGGAGTCGGGCCCGGGCAGCCGGTGCCCCCCAGCTACGCCGGGGACCGGCCGCGGGGGGGCGGGAAGCTGCTGCTGGGGGGCGGCCGGGCCCCCCCGCGCTGGCTGCGCGTCGCCACCGTCTGCGCCTATTTCCTCTGCGTCTCGCTGGCCGCGCTGCTGCTGGTGATTTACTACGGGCTGGTGTGGGCGCCGCGGGGCCCCGGCGCGGAGAACGGCACCGAGCCCGGCCCGCAGGCCCCGCGGCTCTGCAACCACAGCGGGCCGGGGCCGGGGCCGCAGGAGGCGGCGGCCAGGGGCGGCCCCGCGCAGGAGGAGCGGAGCGGGCAGCCGCGCCCCGCGGGGCGCACGGGCTGGAGAGGCCGCGACGGGACCCACTGAGGCGCCGGAGGATGGAGCCGCCCCTGGGGCTCCCCCCGCGGGACCGAGCCGGGCCAGGAGGGATGAGACCAGGACGGAGCCGGGGCGTAAAGGGCTCCCCAGGCCTGGCTCGGGGCGCGCAGCGGGGACCCCCTGGGCGGCCGCAGGAGCCGGACGGTGAAAGCCCCAAAGCGCAGAGCGGGCGGGGGGCAGGTCCCCCCCCCTGCTTCCGGGGGAGCCGTCACCTCTCCAGGCCTGGGGGGGCTCGCGTGGACTGGCTGAGCCGGGAGAAGGGCCTGGAGGCCCCGGGGGGCTGGCCGGTGCCAGGGTCGGAGGGCACCAGGCTAACCTAGCAGCGTAGCCCCCCCCTGCCCCCCAAGGCACCGTGTGCTGGCGCCAGGAGCCTGGGGCGGTTTGGGTATCAAGGCCATAATGGACTCAGTCTCCCAGGGCCACCGGACTGCGGGCCTGGGCTCAGCAAATCCTGTATCCTTCTCTCTCTCTAATAAACCAGCCACTGCTCCTGCCCCAGCCTCTGTCCCGCGTCTCGCCACAAACTTACCCATCCAGGGGGGTGGGGGCATGAGAGCAGGGTGAGGGGTGGGGGTTGCAGGGAGCAGGGGGGGAGGTTGGAGGGAGCAGGGCCTGGGGGTTGCAGGGAGCAGGGTGAGGGGTGGGGGTTGCAGAGAGCAGAGGGGTTCAGGGAGCGGGGTGGGGGTTGCAGGGTGAGGGCCGGGAGGAGCAGGGGGGGCGGGGGGGGGGGGGGCGGGGGGTTGGGGGGGGGGGGGGGGGGGTGGGCGGGGGGGGGGGGGGGGGTTGCAGAGAGCAGGGGGGTTCAGGGAGTGGGGTGGGGGTGGCGGGGTGAGGGCGGGGAGGAGCAGAGGGGAGTGGGGGGTGCAGGGAGCAGGGGGGGGAGTGCGGATTGGGTGAGGGCTGGGAGGAGCAGCGGGGAGGGGGGGGGGGGGGGGGCTGGGGGGGGGGGGGGGGGGGGGGTTGAGAAGGGCGGGGGGGTGGGGGGGGTGGGGGGGGGGTTGCAGGGGGAGGGGTGGGAGGAGCAGGGGGGGGGGGGAGTAGGGGGGGGGGGGGGGGGTGCAGAGAGCGGAGGGGGGCAGGGAGCGGGGGGGGGGGTGCAGGGTGAGGGCTGGGAGGCGCAGGGGGGTGGGGGGCGCAGGGGGAGGGGTGGGGGTTGCAGGGAGCGGGGGGGGAGGGTGCAGCGCGCAGGGCCTGGGGGTTGCAGGGAGCAGGGTGGGGGGGGGGGGGAGGAGGGGGGGGGGGGGGGGTTGCAGAGGGCAGAAGGGTTCAGGGAGCGGGGTGGGGGGTGCAGGGGGAGGGCTGGGAGGAGCAGGGGGAGCAGGGGGGGTGGCAGGGTGCGGGGTGGGGGGTGCAGGGAGCAGAGGGGGTCAGGGGGGGGGGTGGGGGGGGCAGAGGGAGGGGGGGTTGGGGGGGCGGGGTGGGGGTTGCAGGGTGAGGGCCGGGAGGAGCAGGGGGGGCGGGGGGGGGGGGGTGGGGGGGGGCGGGGGGGGGGGGCGGGGGGGGCGGGGGGGGGGGGCGGGGGGGGGGGCGCGGGTGGGGGGGGGGGGCGGGGGGGGGGGGGTGGGGGGGGGCGGGGGGGGGGGGTGGGGGGGGGCGGGGGGGGGGGCGCGCCGGGGGGGGGGAGGGCGGGGGGGTGCAGGGGGTGGGGTGGGGGTTGCAGGGTGAGGGCCGGGAGGAGCAGGGGGGAGGGGGAGTGGGGTGAGGGGTGGGGGTGGCAGAGGGCAGAGTGGGTCAGGGAGCGGGGTGGGGGTTGGAGGGGGAGGGGTGGGAGGAGCAGGGGGGGGGGGGAGTAGGGGGAGGGGGGGGGGTTGCAGAGAGCAGAGGGGTTCAGGGAGCGGGGTGGGGGTTGCAGGGTGAGGGCTGGGAGGAGCAGGGGGGAGGGGGAGTAGGGTGAGGGGTGGGGGTTGCAGAGAGCAGAGGGGTTCAGGGAGCGGGGTGGGGGTTGCAGGGTGAGGGCTGGGAGGAGCAGAGGGGAGTGGGGGTTGCAGGGAGCAGGGGGTGGAGTGCGGATTGGGTGAGGGCTGGGAGGAGCAGGGTGAGCAGGGGGGGGTTGCAGTGAGGAGGGGGGGTTGCAAGGTGAGGGAGAGACCGTGTCACTTTAGCTCATTCCCATCTGTGGGAGTCGTCGCATCCGGACTGGCTGTCAGCAGATACCCTCCAGTCTCCCATGTTCCAAACAGCGTCACAACCCCCACGCAAAACTGATGCAGAAAGGGGTGTCCCTACGCACCGCTGAGGGCATCACAGGAATTTTTCATTCAGTATTGTGATGGGTTGGGTCACAGAAACCCCCTTGGGAACTGCCGCCTGATGTGCCTAGACCACCTCTGAGCCCGTTTTCCCTGCCAGCCTGGGACTTTGGTACCTTGCCTTGTTTGAGCCAGACACGCCAGCCTGCTGCAAACACAGACCCAGGTCTGAACCACGTCACCCGCAAGCTGCAGACTTAACTGAAAACAGCTTAAGAAGTGCTTCTGTCTCCAGCACCCAGATACCCAGCTCCCAATGGGGTCCAAACCCCAAATAAATCCATTTTACCCTGTATAAAGCTTATAAATTGTTCACCCGCTATAACATGGATAGAGAGATATGCCCAGCTGTTTGTCCCCCCAGGTATTAATACATACTCTGGGTTAATTAATAAGTAAAAAGTGATTTTATTAAATACAAAAAGTAGGATTTAAGTGGTTCCAAGTAATAACGGACAGAACAAAGTGAATTACTAAGCAAAATAAAATAAAACACGCAAGTCTAAGCCTAATACAGTAAGAAAACTGAATGCAGGTAAATCTCACACTCAGAGATGTTCCAATAAGCTGCTTTCACAGACTAGACGCCTTCCTAGTCTGGGCCCGACCCTTCCCCTGGTACAGCCCTTGTTCCAGCTCAGGCGGTAGCTCGGGGATTTCTCATGACTGCAGCCCCCTTTGTTCTGTTCCACCCCCTTTTATAGCTTTGGCACAAGGCGGGAATCCTTTGTCGCTCTCTGGGTTCCCACCCCTCCTTCTCAATGGAAAAGCACCAGGTTAAAGATGGATTCCAGTTCAGGTGACATGATCACATGTCACCGTAAGACTTCATTACCCACTTGCCAGCACACACCTATACAAGACTTACAGGTAAATACAGCCACCTACAGTCAATTGTCCTGGTTGATGGGAGCCATCAAGATTCCAAACCACCATTAATGGCCCACGCTTTGCATAATTACAAAAGAACCTCAGAGTTGTACTTCATATTTCTAGTTTTAGATACAAGAATGATACATACATACAAATAGTCTGATCACACTCAGTAGATGATAAGCTTTGTAATGATACCTTACAAGAGACCTTTTGCATGAAGCATATTCCAGTTACAAATTATATTCACACTCATTAGCATATTTTCATAAAAGAATATAGACTGCAACCTCACAAGTATTATGACACTTTTCAGTTTAACATCAACATCATCAGTGTGTAACAGAAATGGTTTATCAAAATCAGGTTTGACTAGAACAGGCTTTTTTTGGTGAGGTTTATCATGGAAATAACAATGTTACTGAATCCCCTTACAAACCCATGGTAATATTTGACTAGGTCAATAGTGGATTGGACCTTTTGTGATCTTGCCAGGAGTTCTTGAAAATAGCTAGTTTATCCCTATAAGCTCCGACCTGACCTGGTGTATCTTCTGAGCCAACAACTATAGGCAAATCTTCCCCCTCCCTTGTCAGACAGGTAATTTGCATCAACACCGACACTAGTTTTCAAATTCTCATCATTGTGCATACCGCAAAATTTCATTTCCCTTCTTAGAGTTGACTCATTCTTCCCATCAGCAGGCTCGGGTTCTTTCCCCCTCACCTTTCTCCTAGAGGGTTGAGATCTGAACCTCCCTGCTTCAAGAGTCCCTTGGCTGGCTGGGTGTGACCACCAGCTGCAGCCCCTCTGGGCTCTGAGCATCTACACCAGGGGTCCCCAACCTTTTTGTGGCCAGAAGCACATTCATGTGTTCAGAAGAGTGGGGCGGGTGCCAACCATTTTTCAAGGCTTATTTTGTATTTGTACATTAAATTAAAAAAACATCATATTTAATATTACATAATATATGAATCCAGAGAGAAGAGAGAAGCCAGAGAGAAGCCGTGAGGACAGAGAACACCGGCGCCTGCAGCCCCGGAGTTCTCTGTCCCCGGCAGGCGCGGGGCCCCGGCTTCTCTCCCCTGCTGGGCACTAGGCGGGCCCTGCACCTGCCAGGGACCGAGAACATCAGCGCCCGCAGCCCCGCAGTTCTCTGTCCCCGGCAGGCGCAGGGCCGCGGCTTCTCTCCCCTGCTGGGCACTAGGCGGGCCCTGCACCTGCCAGGGACCGAGAACACCGGCGCCTGCAGCCCCGGAGTTCTCTGTCCCCGGCAGGCGCGGGGCCGCGGCTTCTCTCCCCTGCTGGGCACTAGGCGGGTGCACATAAATGCCCTGGCAGGCGCCATGGCACCCGCGGGCACCGCGTTGGGGACCACTGATCTACATGGACGCTCTCCTGCATTCTTGCTTTTAGCTCCACCACCCCCGCCACTTGAGAGACTGGACTCCATTTACAGCAGTGGTCTCCAACGCGGTGCCCGTGGGCGCCATGGCGCCCGCTGGGGCATTTATGTGCGCCCGCCTAGTGCCCAGCAGGGGNACGGGCACCGCGTTGGGGACCACTGATCTACACGGACGCTCTCCTGCATTCTTGCTTTTAGCTCCATCACCCCCGCCACCTGAGAGACTGGACTCCATTTACAGCAGTGGTCTCCAACGCGGTGCCCGTGGGCGCCATGGCGCCCGCCGGGGCATTTATGTGCGCCCGCCTAGTGCCCAGCAGGGGAGAGAAGCTGCGGCCCCGCGCCTGCTGGGGACAGAGAACTCCGGGGCTGTGGGCGCCTGTGTTCTTGGTCCCAGGCAGGCACGGAGCCGCGGCTTAAGCCGGAGGGAAGCCGCAGCCTCGCACCTGCCGGGCACAGAAAACTGCGGGGCTGCAGGCTGCGGGCGCCGGTGTTCTCTGTCCCCGGCAGGCGCGGGGCCCACCTAATGCCCAGCAGGGGAGAGAAGCTGCGGCCCCGCACCTGCTGGGGACAGAGAACTCTGGGGCTGCGGGCGCCTGTGTTCTCTGTCCTCGCGGCTTCTCTCTGGCTTCTCTCTGCTCTCTGGATTCATACTTTATGTAATATTAAAGATGATGTTTTTTGTATTTAATGTACAAATACAAAATAAGCCTTGAAAAATGGTTGGCGCCGCCACACTCTTCTGAAAACATGAATGTGCTTCTGGCCACAAAAAGGTTGGGGACCCCTGATTTACAGGGATATAATCAATTTCTACCAACAAGTCAGAATCAGGATTCTGCTTACTCTCCTCTCTCCAGTCTTGGTTCCACATCGGAGCAGACGGGCCCAAGCCCACCTCGGACCCCTCTCCCTGCTCCTAAGGGCTAAACTAGGCAATTTGCCTGCAGAGCCCTGGCGCTTCCTGTTTGTGGCATTATAAAACCTCAGCCTTTGCTGCCCGTTGGCACTTGGGAAAATCGCCTGCCGCACGAACGCAGCCTGCAGGGTCTGGGCACACGGGGTGAGTGCTTGCTTAGCTCTGTGCTGCTGTTCTGCTGATAAAACTACACAGGATCTTTTCAGGGGACAAGGCAATATGCCAGGTTTTATTATGATAACACAATTTGATTTATAACCAATAGCTAATAGCTAATACCTACGTACACACACACACACACACATCAAATGTTCTGCAGCTGCTGCATAGTTACCAGTCCTGAACGTAGCTTGAGTCCGTAGCTTGATTTCGCAGCTTGGGTTCGTAGCTCGTGGCGGTAACTGGCCAGGAAAGCCGGGCATGAGGAAGAGCTGGGTCTCTGTCAGGCGCACACCGATGCCCTTTGATGTTGGCAGCAGAACGTTACCCAAAGTCTTCCATCTCCCCCATCCTTTTTGTAGGCTTTAGTTTGAACAAGAATCTATGGGTCTTGCTGTGTCACACCGCCTCTGGGTACTGTGTGATTGATCCCGTCCATTGCAGACTGTCAGCCTTGGACCTGACTTTGATCTTGTTTCAATTGCACCTTTGTTCTTTTCTTTTAGGGTGGATTCTTCTCACTTTGTCAGGGCTGTTGTCTGCATCTTCAGCCCTTGGTGTTTGCACTTCACCTTATCGGGACAGGCTGGGGCTGGAGGTTGATTTCATTATCCATGCATCCCTCACTCACACATCTGAACTAAGTTAATAAGGTTACAGCAGGTTTTGCAAAATGGACTAAGCATTTCAAAATGGAGTTTTAGAGACAATATGGAAAACACAATTTCATTCTTCAGCTCCACACCGCAGGCCTGGAGCCATCTCGTCTCGGGGGCGTGGCACGTGGTGGAGCCTTCCAGCGGGGAACAGCCGAGCCCATGGGGCAAATGCCGATGTCTTCCTGCCTGCGCTTCGTGGGCAGCAGCTCCTCTATAGGACATATTCAAAGGGTTTAGGAGTGAGATTCTGTCTGCTCCCCCTGCAGCCTTGTGCCCAGAGCTACTGTGCTGAGCTGGAGACTGGCATGGCCAGCGGGGACAACCCAGCGGGAGGAACATGCGGCTCCATCCGGGTGCAGAGCCGCAGGGAACAGAACCCGGGAGCCCTGTTGCTCTGAGAACTAGCCCCTGATGCTCTAAACCACTAGCCCCTCTGCCTAGCGCTGGGGTTAGGACCCCGGAGTCCTGGGTCCCAGAGGGGGGGAGGAGAGGGGGGGACCCCAGGTGACTAATGAAGAGATGGCCCAGGTGCCCATTTTCACTCACACAGGAACCCAGAGGCAGAATCAGGCCTGAAGTGGGCCCCCGCCCCGCCCCCGCCCCCCACAGCTAGCAAAGGCCCCTCAGCTGGGAGGGCTGCAGGGAGCTACCCCAGAGGGGTCCTGTGTTCCTGCCCCAGCTCTGGGAGGGGGCTACAGTCTGAGGTCCCTCTGCTTCCCTCTCTCCTGGGTGGAAGGAGATGGAGGTCGGGCTGGTTCCTACCCAACCTCCTGTAGCTACCCCCCCCTTGCTGCAGCCTCAGCAGCGGAGAAGTCTGAATGGGCCCTGGGATGGAGTCCCCCCCAGAGGGTCCCTCAGGGGCAGGGCCGAGGTGCACCGGGGGGGGTTTGGGTTCTGTGGGTTGCGCCCAAGATGCAGACAGCTGGGATGCCCGAGCCCATGGCAAGGAGCTCACAGCCTGGCGTGGGGGGCGGGGCACTCGCCCACCCTGGCGCTGCAGCAGGAAGCAGGTTGAGATGAGGTTTTTGCAAGGGGAGTGTGACGAAGTGGGAATGTTTTGATGTGTTCTCTGAATACTGAGGGGTGGGGGGAGTATTGACCGGGGAAGGCTGCAGGGGAGCTGGGCTGGGACTGCCTGCATGGGGGAAGGGAGATACCTGAGCAGGTAACATGAGAACCCAGGAGGGGGGTTGGAGACCNACTGGCCCCAGCTATCTGCAGCGACATGGCTGCCGGCAGCAGACAGGTGTCCCGCCATGGCTCAGTGGCTCTGAGCCGTTGGGGACGAAGGCTCATGTGAGCCAAAATCTCACCCACTTGGCTGGGTGAGTTAATCCCCCCAGGATGCAATTCCATTCCAAACAGCCCCTTTGCGATCTCCTGTGCCCGACTCGTCTGTCTGCGCAGGGTCCCTCTGCCATCGCCGCCTCCGTCCTGAGCAGGTGTGTGTTTGCACCGGTCTGGAGACCAGACGGGGAGCTGAGAACATACCTTGCACCGTGATTTACCCCACGGCAGAGTGTAGCTGTCCTGCGGGGCGTTTCACGGGTGTAAACGCCTGCATGAAGTGCTGGGGGGATGGAGAACGGGGTCCCGAGGCCCAGAGCGGTTTAGGTGAGGGTGGCAGCACTGGGAATCAAACCCAGAGCTCCAGGAATGGGGGGTGGAAACCTCCACCACAGCCAGATTCCTTTCTGGGCTGCCACCCCACCTCGGACCCTTCTCCCTGCTCCTAAGGGCTGAACTAGGCAATTTCTCTGCAGCGCCCTGGCACTTCCTGTTTGCGGCATTATAAAACCTCAGCCTTCGCTGCCTGTCCGCACTTGCGAAAATCGCCTGGACACGGACGCAGCCTGCGGGGTCTGGGCCCACGGGGTGAGTGCTTGCTTAGCTCTGCGCCACGGGCCCGGAGCCATCTCTTCTCGGGGGCATGGTGGGGCCTTCCAGCGGGGAACAGCCGAGCCCATGGGGCAAATGCCGATGTCTTCCTGCCTGCGCTTCGTGGGCAGCTCCTGTCCGGCCTCTCTGGCATTGTCATGATCTCAGACAGGCACAAGTTGCTATGGATAGACGGGTTTGGCCTCGAAGCTTGTTGTTAAGCCACTCGGGGTTGCTGAAAGTGGCCTGATCAAAGGAGGGTGTCTATCAGAATCCAGGTGAGATGGTGCCACCCAGGTTAAATGCTGGCTCTGGGCTGGCTCTCCTAGATCATTAGCTTCCCCCCCCCCCGGT
The DNA here is from genome assembly GCA_003942145.1 of Platysternon megacephalum. Taxonomy (NCBI): domain Eukaryota; kingdom Metazoa; phylum Chordata; order Testudines; family Platysternidae; genus Platysternon; species Platysternon megacephalum. Next base: position 736,938 of record QXTE01000353.1, on the reverse strand, counting down.
CCCCTGGGCTTGCTCTGATAGTCTGCCCACAAATCACCCCACACGGGCGGTGCCTGCTCCCAGACCAGTCGTGTCCCAGGGCAGGATTTGCCTGTTGCGGTGGCTGCATTTGGGGTGGAGCTTTAGCTAGGCTGTGGGTCAGCATGTGAGTTCTTGGAACGGTCTCGGGGTTTGTCCGTGGTGTGGCAAGCCCGTTCCGTTCGATGCTGACAGCTCAATTCCTGGCACCCGCGTCCTCTCTTCTCTAATGGGCAACCGTTATTCGTCACTGCAGTAAAACACGTCTTGGGCTGCCTCTACACAGGTGAGCTTTTTGGTATACCTGAGGTATGAATGTAAAGTGGTGCAGTTATACTGGTGTCACCCCCGTGTAGACACACTTATTCTGCATCAGAGCAGCGGCTTTCAGTGTAGTTGAGGTTGCTTGGGAAGGAGTTCGAGCTAACTGGAAAAAGCCCCTCCGATCCTGGACTCAATTGCCCCCTCGGCGGCTTACTCCAGTGTAACTCGATTGGTGGAACTGGGCACACTTTCCTTTGTGGACCAGGCTTGAGATTTCCCCCTGCACCAGGGATTTTTTTCCAGTTCCGTTCTCTAGTTCAGTTAAAATATTTTAAGTCAAAGTTTTTGGCAGCTAGGGGCTTGGGCTGTGTTTAACCCAGCCTGGTTGGATCGGTGTCCAACCCCACTGCTCCGATGAATGTCTGGTGCCAGTGATTGCACCCCCACGCCCTGAGCTGTCCGTCCCCCAGTAGTTATGGCCACCCTGCCTGCTTCGAGCCCTGGCAGGAGGGCTCCTGTGTTTACGGAACTCTTCCTTTGGGAAATTGGATTGCTCTGTGGCTAGCAACTCTGCAGCATTGGAGCTGCCATCTGCCTTGGGCTAAAGAGCCTCATTTCTGCACGTTTAGCTTCGTTAGCAACTGTACGTGCTGACGCGCCATCACCTGCTCTGGCCACTAGACTCCACTGCCCTCCCAGAGCTGGGAATAGAACCCAGGAGTCCTGGCTCCCAGCAGCCCCTGGGTAACCAATAGCTCCCGCTCCCCTCCCAGAGCTGGGGAAAGAACCCAGGAGTCCTGGCTCCCAGCAGCCCCTGGGTAACCAATAGCTCCCGCTCCCCTCACAGAGCTGGGGAGAGAATCTGTGAAGCTGAGGTTGTGCTGTTGCACGATCACATTATTCTTGTCACCAGCTGTCACGGAGGGTGGGGGAGTCCGGGCCCTGTACCCCCGGCTTCCTGCGATTCACCATGACTCTCAGCCAGCCAGTAAAACAGAAGGTTTATTGAGACGACAGGAACGCAGTCCAAAACAGGTCTTGCCAGTACAGACAACAGGATCCCCTTTAGTTAAGTCCATCTGGGGGCCCCAGGGAGGCCACAGCCCCGCTGGGTTGCCCAAGCCCCATCAGGGCTCCCCTCTTCATTTCCAGCCAGCTTCCAAAACTGAAAACTGTCTCTAAGGAAAAGGATAAATGGACACAAATCAGATATCAGGAATGGCAATATACAAAAACCTGTAGGAGAACACTTCAACCTCCCTGGCCACACAATAGCAGATCTTAAGGTGGCCATCCTTCAGCAAAAAAACTTCAGGACCAGACTTCAAAGAGAAACTGCTAAGCTTCAGTTCATCTGCAAATTTGACACCATCAGCTCAGGATTAAACAAAGACTGTGAATGGCTTGCCAACTACAGAACCAGTTTCTCCTCCCTTGGTTTTCACACCTCTACTGCTAGAACAGGGCCTCATCCTCCCTGATTGAACTAACCTCGTTATCTCTAGCTTGCTTCTTGCTTGCATATATATACCTGCCCCTGGAAATTTCCACTACTTGCATCCGAAGAAGTGGGTATTCACCCACGAAAGCTCATGCTGCAAAACGTCTGTTAGTCTATAAGGTGCCACAGGATTCTTTGCTGCTTTTACAGATCCAGACTAACACGGCTACCCCTCTGATACTTATAAATAGCAGTTGCTTTTTCCTTCCTGTCCCAATTACACGGCTTTCCTCTTTCATCACGGGAAGGACGCGACGTTGGGCAACTGGCTTCACAGTGCAGAGTCGTCCTGCAACTGGGCAGCCTGGGAGCAGAACGCGGAGATGCTTGGGCCCAGGCCCTGAGCCTCCAATGGGTATTCGCTGGCCTGTGTGAAAGGCACTGGGGGCCTCAGGCCAGCTCCCAAGAGGGAGCAGCCTGTCCGCAGGGAAAGGTCCCCCCCACAACACCTGTCAGTCAGTTTAGATCCTGGCCACACTTCCTGAGTCCTTCCCAGCGGGACGCCAGGTGGTCGCATGAGTACAAATGTTCAATCCTTTTTTTAAAAATCCTCCTAAGCTCCTGGCCTCACAGAGATCTTATGTCGGTGAGTTCCACAGGCCAGTCTGGATCTGTGTTTTAATAAAACGATGCGGTTGCGGTGCCATTCACGCAGAGTAGCAGGAAGTGACTAGCCTATTGTATTTTATTGTTTGTTTACAGGATACAGAGCCTGGTGCAGAATGAGCGTCACCGAGTTGTATGGTGACTACGGTCCTGACTTTAACTTCACTGCGCCCATCTTCGACACGACGGATCCGCAGCCTTTCCGGCTGACCCCAGTCCTGTGGGCGTCTCTGGTTCTCTACTCCCTCGTCTTCCTGCTGGGCGTGCCGGGGAACGCGGCTGTCATCTGGGTGACGGGCTTCGGGATGAAGCGCACGGTGAACACCGTCTGGTTCCTCAACCTGGCGGTGGCCGACCTACTGTGCTGCCTGGCGCTGCCATTCCTGGCCGTGCCCGCGGCCCGCGGCAACCGCTGGGAGCTGGGTGACTTTGCCTGCAAGCTGTTCCCATCCCTCACCATCCTGAACATGTTTGCCAGCGTCCTGCTCCTGATGGCCATCAGCGTGGACCGCTGCGCCCTGGTGACCAGGCCCATCTGGTGCCAGAACCACCGCACGCCCCGGCTGGCCTGGGGCCTGAGTGGGGCAGCCTGGCTCCTGGCTCTGCTCATGACCCCCCCAACCCTCATCTTCCGGAAGACGCACGCCGAGGCGTTCTCAGACCAAGTGACGTGTGTCCTGGAGTACGCTCGAGTGGCCAGTTACCAGACCGCCGTCGAGGTGTCCGTTGCTACCTTCCGCTTCGCCGCCGGCTTCCTGGTCCCCTTCGTGGTGATCGCCACCTGCTACGGCCTGGTCCTGGCCCGTGTCCAAAGGAGCCGTTTCACCCGCTCGCGCAAGACCATTAAGGTCGTTCTTGTGGTGATCGTCGGCTTCTTCGTGTGCTGGCTCCCCTACCACGTGGTGGGGCTGATCCTGGCCGCCCACAAGCCCAGATCGAGCCTGTACAAAGGCGCCTCTGAGTCCGACTCCCTGATTGTGGGGCTGGCTTACGTCAACAGCTGCCTCAACCCCGTCATCTACGTCATCATGGGCCAGGACTTCAAAGACCGGTTCCAGCGCTCGCTGAAGACCATCCTCCGCAACGTGCTGAGCGAGGATTCGCTCTCCGTGGGTGACAGCAGGAAGAAGAGCAGATTCACGCAGGAGACCAAGTCCACGATGGAGGACCGAAGCATCGGGGTGTGAGCTGGGGAACGGGCCCCCGGCAGCCCCACCGCGGGCCGGGCTTGTGACACGTCAGGCGACGGCTGCCTCCCCTTCGCTCGCTGTCGTTACCCTGGGGGGTTCGTGCAGGGTGCACAGACGTGCGGCCACCGCCCCTTGCGCCCCCCAGGCCCCTGCAGGCTGTGGGGCGGGGCAGACGGTGATAGAATGCACACAGTGCCACCTCTATATTTGCATATCTGAATATTCATGCCCTCATTCTCCTATTTCCCCATCATCCAACCCTTTGGCGCCTCACTCCCCTTCCTACCCTCCCAGCTCCTGCCTTGATTCCCCCCAATCTCCAGTTCCCCACGTCCCCCTGCCCCAAATTCCTTCTCCATCCCTTCCCCCCAGTCTGGCCCCACCCCCAACAATCCCTCTGCCATAGAGACGTGACTGGAGCAACACCCGGAATCGCTCTACAACCACATCTCCATGGCTACAGGCCACACTCTGGGTGGGTCTCCTCTCTGGCTGGGGTCCTCTCTGTGGTTGGAGACCTCCATGCAGTGGGGGTCTCCTCTCTGGCTGGGGTCCTCTCTGTGGTTGGAGACCTCCCTCAGCTCTGCAGCTGTCCCAGGCAGGAGCCCTGCATTGGGTGCTTGCCAATCCGAGAGCCAGGCTGGAGCTGGTGGCCCTCAGCCTGGGCTCCTCTCTCCCAAGCTACGGGGGTAACTCCTCTGCCGGGCAGCAGTAGTAGCCTGTTACCCTCTTAGGCAAATCAGCCACAAGAGGGCGACAGAGACCCGCCCTCCCTAGCGCGGGGCTTACCGAGACCCAGGGCCGCACGGCGTGACTCTCCCTGCCCCTCATGCAGTCGTCGGCACCAGCCCAGGGTGTGAAGCACAGGTCGGAACGGGGCAGCGTTTGGGCACGCACTCTGCATGGGAGCGGCCGAGCACCTGAGAGCCAGGTGCCCATGGGCATCCATGCAAGCAGCATCCACCGGGGGGAGATTACGGGAGAGTTTCTAGCCTCCCACCCCTGTTGCCAGAGGCTCGGAATTTTCTGTAACTTCCCCCTTTTAGGGCTGGGATTTGGGGGATTAGGTTTTTGGAGCCAACCGCCCCCCACCCACCCCCGGCACCATCCCGGAAATGTTGGTGTTTTGGGTTTTGTGTCGTGGGGGAGGACGACTGGCAGGAAATCACCCTCCTGCTCCAGGGCACGAGCCAGCCCCTGACTGACTGGGCCAGGGAGAGACTTCCCAGGAGGTTACAGGTCTGAGTGCCCCTCTGCCACGCCCAGGCCTGGGACGCAGCACCCGGTGTAGCAGCCATGCTGACCTAGGGGGTCTGAGTGAGTCCTGGCACCTCTGGGCTTCCCTTTGGGAGCCTGTGCCCAGCATGCCAAAGTATTGTTTGTTTTAACAATAGGAACAAAGCATTTAGAGGGGGAAAGGGTTTTAAAAACACAGTCTGCCACCATTTCTTTCCTACCTAAAACCATTCTGCAATGGGGATCTAGACAGGGCCGGCGTCTGCAGTTGCCCCAGCAGCTCCTGCATGTCACCCTGGCCCCCCAAACAGCCTCCCCCTCCCCAGGAGACGCTTGTTACAAACTGCTCGCGGGCATGCACAGGCCTTGGGCTGGCCTGGCGCTATCTCCTACCAGCATTCTGGCATTTGCTGAGCCGTGGCTTATCTTGAGCTGTCCTGCGTGTTTGTGCGGCCAGACACCGATTGAACTGAACCAACAGCTTCATCCCGCAACGTCCACAGACAGCGGCCGTCCCTTGTCAGGGCTCGGCTCCAGCTCCGTCACCCCTCGAGTCTCGTCCCTGCGCACCGGCCTCTGGAGCAGCTGGGACTGGCTGGGCAGAGGTAGAGTGAGTCCTGCCCTGATCCGTGGGCCCGGAACCCCCCCAGGAGGCCTCACCATGACCCTCCCTCCAGCCCCGTGTGATTGTGCCTGGCAGCCCCGGTCCCAGCGGCTCCCCCTCGCCCCTGGGCTGAGGTCCCCCTGCCCCGGCAGATAAACAGGTGGCTCTGTGGTTTGATCCTTCCTCCATTAGCCTGTACGGGGCTCTGCTGCCACTTACCCCGGGCGAGGCCCCTCCATCGCCCGCTGGGTCAGCGCCAGTGTGTTCCTGGGGGTATTTCCCGGTTTGCCATAAACACAGACGTAGCTGCTGCCGGGTCTCTCCGTGACTCTTGCTGTGCCGATGAGTCTGGGGAGTCTGGGGGGGGGGGCATGAAGCCACCTGTTTATCTGCCGGGGCGGGGGGACCTCAGCCCAGGGACAAGGCGCCCAAGGGGCTGGGAATGGGGCTGCCACGCCCTGAAGGGAGCGTTGGGGTGTGTGTGTGATATGGAGCTGTCCACAAGGCTGGGCTTTTCGGGGCGCTGGTATTGCACACACTGTCCGGAGGTCTCTCTTGGCCAGGGTCCTACGCGGACCAATTCATGCACCACACAGCGGGGGTCCTTAGGAATCCCGCCCTCCCAGCGCGCGGTGCTGCTCCCGGGAGACCCGAGTAACCGCTCCCCGTGTTCAGTGAATAAATGTGTCTCTTTGTCGCTGCGTTTGAGTTTGTGTCGGGATGTTGGGCTGGTGCTTATGGGTTAAAAACTGAAAAGCAGAAGCCCTGTTCATAGCTGAGCTCACCAGCTCTGGCGTTTTCCTGGGCGGCTGCCGTGGGACGTAGCTAGAGACAGCTGCATGCGGTGCCATGGGGCGGGGGCATGGCCATGAACGCAGCGTGTCTGAAAGGCGCCACAGGCTGGGTGCCTGGTGGGGTCTGGGGTCCGATGAGCTGGGGGTCAGGGGCTTCCCTCTGCCTCAGTCCATGGCCCTCAAGCACACCAAGTCGGACGCGGAGTGTGACGTTCCCTGGCCCCAGGACTCTGATCCCGCAGGGGGGTCACGCCCCAAGGAGCCCAGCCGCTGGGGGCTGGGGGCTTTTCGATGTGCCACACGCGAAGGGAGCGGGGAGTGGCCGGGGCAGCACACGCTGGCCGGGAGGGTGCCAGCAGAACCATCCCCAGTGCGTCTGTGAATGATGGTCGCACCTAAAGGCCCCAGTCCTAGCCTGGGCCCCCCTTGCCTTAGGGGCTGTCAGCCCCTGCCCACACCGCTAACAAATCCAGAGCCCAGCCGAAAGGTGGCTGCTTTGGTTACACACCTGACCCTGGGGCCAGCAGGATCCTATGGAGGGGGGGGGGGCGTTTGGCAGTTGTGCCCAGGCCTCTCCCCCACCCCCCAGGGCAGTCGCAAGACACTAGCCCCAGTTCTCGTTTCCGGTGTTTATTTGGAGGCTGGTCACAGGACAGCTGGGGAATGTTCTTGCTGCTCTAAGCAAACTGGCAGCTGCTGACGCAACCGGCCCCCGCACCCCTGCCCAGGGAGGCAGCTGTCCCAGCTCATACTCGGCTGTGGGGGTGTGTGGGGGGAGCTGTAGGCGTTAGAAATGCAGAAATGCCGGGGCTTGTGCAAGCGTCTGTGGACTGTGTCAGCGGTTCTGGGTGGAGTTCTTAGCACAGCAGTCTCTCGGGAAGTGGCACCCATCTCCGCTCTGTGGGGGGCTATCAGTCCCCCTGCTTCGGGGCCGGAGCTGACCCCTCACTGGGCAGGGGCAGGGGCGGAGGGCACGTTCTCTGGGGGCAGGTTATCCCGTCACCGTCTCTGCAGCAGTGGGCGATGGCCTCTATTGAAGACTGGGCTAGAGGGACCCTGGGCGGGTCCAGTCTGGTCACGCCCACGATGCTGGGCATTGTGAGTTTGCCAGGTCTCGGCGAGCACCGCTAAAGCCCCCTCCTCCCTCTGGGGGACCTGGGCTCTTGGTCGGTGTTGGGTGTGCGTGGGAGCTGCCCTGCCTGCCCTGTGGGATGCTGGGAAGATCCCGCTCTGGCCCCAGCTGTGATGCTGCCGAGCAGCCAGGCACCAAGTGGGGGCATTTTGACAGGGCCCCCAGCCAGCCCTGCTCTGAGGAGCAGCCAGGGCTGCCCAGAGGGGGGGCAAGTGGGGCAATTTGCCCCAGGCCCCGGAGGGGCCCCCACGAGAATATAGTATTCTACAGTATTGCAACTTTTTTTTATGGAAGGGGCCCCCGAAATTGCTTTGCCCGAGGCCCCCTGAATCCTCTGGGCGGCCCTGGGAGCAGCCGGCAGTGACCCACACCCTGCTCCTGGGGGGAGGGACTCAAAGGCTGGGGCTAGCTTGTTTGCTTCCCTCGGTGCCATCCGCTGGGGACTGGTGCGGGTCCGTGCGGTGGGCCCTGGTTCATAAACAGACTCTGACTAGAAAGGGCTAATAAAGGATTCACCGCCGGAGTCCGGCCGGCAGCTCGGAACCATCCCCGGCACCGTCTGCGGCTGTGTCCGTGACACGCCTTGTTCACGCGTGTGACAGCTGAGTGAGTAACCCCCCTCGACACCGGCCCCGACAGCCTGTGCTCGCGTCCTCCCTGCCTGGGCTGGGGCATTGACAGGGGGAGCCCCGGGCCGGGGCTGCCTGGCAAACACAGGGAAGAGCCCAGATGTCCCATCGCCCCACCCTCACACCCTGCTCTGGCCAGAGCCCCCCCTGCAGCCCCTCCCGGCCGCGCCTCCGTCCCGTTCTGCTGCCGCTGCAGAATTCCCAGCTTCCCCATCTTCTGCAGCTTAGCTTCCTCCTCACGGCAGCCAGGCCCCATTGCCCAATGCTCTGGTGTGATGCAAAGGAAACCGCAGGGCCAGCTCGGCCTGGGTCTTTTCAGGGAGGGGCATGCGGGGCAGGGGGTCCTGTTAACCCTTCGGTGCCCTGGGCTGAGTTTTCCCTTTATGGGGCAGGGAAGCAGCGACGACTCCCACCCACGGAGCGCAGCAGCGGCCGGCCCACGCCTGGGTGGGGACAGCTTGGAGCCGAAGCCCCAGCAGAGGAGGGTGAGCCAGTGGGGAAGGCACCGGGCTGGGACTCAGGAGATCCGGCTCCAACGCACAGCTCTGCCAGACGCCTGCTGCGACCTGGGGTGAGTAACTCCATATCTCCGGGCCTCAGCCCCCCGCTGCCGTGTGGGGAGAACGAGCCCTCTTCTGTCTGTTTGCATTGCCGGCTCTTTGGGGCAGAGCCTGTCTCAACCGGGCCCCAGTCTCAGCTGGGCGCGCTGAGTGTGACTGTGTCAGTCGGGGGGTGTTGCCCCCCCCCCCGCTGCAGGCCAGGGTGACGTCAGAGCAGGGCCCTGTCCCGTCATGGTGGCAGGAATTAGTCCTTCATAGACTAGCAGGGCTGGAAGGGACCTCAGGAGGTATCTAGTCCAACCCCCTGCTCAAAGCAGGACCAATCCCCAGACAGATTTTTGCCCCAGATCCCTAAATGGCCCCCTCAAGGATTGAACTCACAACCCTGGGTTTAGCAAGCCAGNTCACTCCTCGTCCCCAGCCAGCTCCAAACTGAAACCCCTCCAGCCCCTCCTCCTCTGGGCTTTGTCCCTTTCCCGGGCCAGGAGGTCACATGACCTCTTTGTTCACCTTTACCTATCCCCTTGCAGGGGGGAAGGGCCCTGGCCATTTGTTGCCAGGGAGACAGAGTGTCAGTGATTTATGCACACTGGCCTTTATCCCCACACCTAGAGACGTAAGAAATGCATAGGGGAAACTGAGGCACCCACACAGTATTCAGAGGAAACATTAAGAACAGTCCCACTTCGTCACAGCGCCACAGAAAGCGGGGGGGGGCATTACTGCACCCACTGGGCCGTGGGCAGAGACTCCTGTGGCAGGGTCCCCCCGGCTGGGATGTGGCTGCGGCATGTACATGGTGTGGGGTGGGGGGTGTTATCCAGCAGGCAGGAGTCCCGGCTGTGGCTCTGGGCGTCTCTAACCCACAGAGAAATCATGGGGCCTGGAACTGCTGAGCCGGGGGCTGGATGGTGAAATCAGGCACGTGGCCTTGTTGGGCTCTCACGGCTCCTCCAAGCGTGGGACCAGCCTCTGGCTCAGCTGCTGGGGGTGGGACACCAGCACGGGAAGGGGCTGCGGTGCCTACAGGGGACCCCCCCCCCCAGGTCGGCCTGGCTGGCTCCTGCAGCGAGCACCGGGCCTTGGGGGGATGGTGCCATTTCAGAGCAGAAAAGGGAGAGAATTTTACTCCACCCGAATTTGGTTTTTAGGGGGCGGATCCTGCTGCAGAATGAGCGCCACCGAGTTGTATGGTGACTACGATCCTGACTTTAACTTCACTGCGCCCATCTTCGACACGACGCATCCGCAGCCTTTCCAGCTGACCCCAGTCCTGTGGGCGTCTCTGGTTCTCTACTCCCTCGTCTTCCTGCTGGGCGTGCCGGGGAACGCGGCTGTCATCTGGGTGATCGGCTACGGGATGCAGCGCACGGTGAACACCGTCTGGTTCCTCAACCTGGCGGTGGCCGACCTACTGTGCTGCCTGGCGCTGCCATTCCTGGCCTTGCCCGTGGCCCACGGCAACCGCTGGGAGCTGGGTGACTTTGCCTGCAAGCTGTTCCCATCCCTCACCATCCTGAACATGTTTGCCAGCGTCCTGCTCCTGATGACCATCAGCGTGGACCGCTGCGCCCTGGTGACCAGGCCCGTCTGGTGCCAGAACCACCGCACGACCCGGCTGGCCTGGGGCCTGAGCGGGGCAGCCTGGCTCCTGGCTCTGCTCATGACCCTCCCAACCCTCATCTTCCGGAAGACGCACGCCGAGGCGTTCTCAGACAAAGTGACGTGTGTCCTGGAGTACGCTCGAGTGGCCAGTTACCAGACCGCCGTCGAGGTGTCCGTTGCTACCTTCCGCTTCACCGCCGGCTTCCTGGTCCCCTTCGTGGTGATCGCCACCTGCTACGGCCTGGTCCTGGCCCGTGTCCGGGGTAGCTGCTTGGTCCGATGGCACAGGCCCACGGTGGTCGTGCTGGTCGTGATCGTCGGCTTCTTTGCCTGCTGGCTGCCCTACCACGTGGTGGGGCTGATCCTGGCCGCCCTCGCCCCCAGCGCCCGTCTGTACAAGCTGGCAGACGCCACCCAGCCCCTCGTCGTCAGCCTGGCCTACGTCAACAGCTGCCTCAACCCCATCATCTACGTGGGGATGGGCCGCGGCTTCCGGGGCTTGGTGCAAAGCCGCCTGGCTGACGTCCTCCAGGAGGAGGGGGCAGACCTAGGGGGTCAGGCCCAGCTCACCTCCACGAGCAGCGGGCAGGCCACGGAGACAAAGGTTTAGGTCCATGGGGGTCGCCCAGCTCGGGCGGGACCAGGAGAGCAGGGGACTGGACTGACCAGGCGAGATGCTGCTGTGCATTGTGGGATGCTGAGATGCTGGGCCCTGCGGGTACCACATCTGGGCCGTGCGTGGTCACTGAGCCTGGCTGGGGAGCCGAGTCTCTGCAGAGTCGGCTGGAGGGAGCAGGAAGATCTGCTGCCTCCCGAGCATCCTGCAGCCCCTCAGCGAAGGGGCTACCTCCGTCCTACCACTGAACTGCTCCGCCTGGAAGCTCTGGGGGCAGGGACTGTCTCTGTTCTGCATGTGTACGGTGCCGCTGCAATACAGATCATCCATAAACCACAGCCCTGTGGCGATCCCTCTCCTGCCCCCTTCCTTGGCTGGCCTGTGGGAGCCCGGAGCATAGGGCTGCCTGTGCCCGGCCCCGATCCCAGCCCCAGCAGAGCACTAAAGCAGAGGTGGGACCCTCCTGCCTGGTCCCTGAGCTCCTGGCCCGGGAGGCTGGCCCCGGCCCCTCCCCTGCTGTTCCCCCCGCCCCGCAGTCTCAGCTGGCCAGGCCGCTGGTGTAATGCTCTGGGCGGTGGGGCTGTGAGCTCCTGGGGCAGCGCCCAGCCTGACCCGGTCTTTGTGCTGCGCGGTGTGTGGCTGGCTCCAGCCGGGCGGCGGCTGCCTGTCCTGGTGCTCTGGGCGGCGCGGTAAGGGGGCAGGGGAGTTCGGAGGGGGGTGGATAGGGGGGCGGG
>QXTE01000353.1:687201-716214 GCA_003942145.1 Platysternon megacephalum | reverse complement strand
CCCCATGGCGAGGGCTGTGGGGTGCAGTAGGATGCCCCCCCTCCCCTCCCCTGATAACCGGAGGCTGCGGTGTGCCGGCAGGTGAAGTCGGAGCGTGCCGGCGGCTCCCGGAAGTGGTGCCGGCGCCGGGGGCTGGAGGAGCACCGGCTCTACGAGGCAGCCAACCTGCGGCGCCAGTTCCAGGTGGGTGCGCGGCAGGAGAGGGGGGCCGGGTGTCCCCCCAGAACCCCACCCCAGCCGCTCCCCCCCCCTAACCTCCCGCCCCCCACCCCCAGGAGCTGCTCCGGGACCACGGTCTGCTGGGGGCCGTGCAGGGGCCCAGGGACAGCTCCGCCCGGCAGAGCCGGCACCGGGAGCGCCGGGAGCTGCACCACCTGCGGCGGCGGCACGAGGAGACGGAGGGGCGGAAGCGCAAGGTGCTGAAGCTGCAGGGAGGGGAGACCGGCTCCTCCAGCGACGAGGGCGCCGGCGCCGGCAGGGCCGGGCCGCCTGGCGTCGATATCCAGGTGCGTGGGAGGGGGCCCCAGTGGGGAGAGTGTGGGGCAGAGGGCCCACCCCCAATCCCACCCCTCACCGGGGCCAGAGCCAGCACCAAGAGCTTTCTCTGTGTCTCCCGCTGGCTTCCTGCCATGCCCTGTCCCCACCAGCGGGAGGGAGCCCGGACTCCTGGGTCCTGACCCGGCTCTGGGAGGGGAGTGGGGGCGAGTGGTTAGAGCAGGGGGGTGGGGGCTGGGAGCCCAGACACCTGGGTTCTGACCCGGCTCTGGGAGGGTAGTGGGGGCGAGTGGTTAGAGCAGGGGGGTGGGGGCTGGGAGCTCGGACACCTGGGTTCTGACCCGGCTCTGAGAGGGGAGTGGGGGCGAGTGGTTAGAGCAGGGGGGTGGGGGCTGGGAGCCCGGACACCTGGGTTCTGACCTGGCTCTGGGACGGGAGTGGGGGCTAGTGGTTAGAGCAGGGGGGTGGGGCTGGGAGCCCGGACTCCTGGGTTCAGTTCCTGGCCCTGTCTCTGTGACACTGGCTATGTCCCCTCCCCTCGCTGCACATCGGTTTCCCTGGGTGTAAGCTGGGGCCATGCCCCTGCGTGGCTGAGGGGCTGTGTGAGCCGAGCCTGGCCGGTGGAAGGGGTCAGGATCCTGTGGCTGCGGCAGTGCCGGCCCCTCCCTGCCGGGAGCCCGGGAGCCTCTGCCCGCCGGGTTTGCCGGGGCCCAGGCGGGGCAGTGCTGTCCCTTGCAGTGGGGTGCTGCCGGGGGGGCCCTGAGCTCCTCTCAGCGCTGCCCCCCTCACACCCGTCGCCCCTTCCCGCGGCAGGACGTCAAGTTCAAGCTACGGCACAACGTGGACGAGCTCCAGGCTGCGGCCGGCACGGCCCTGTCCTCCCACCAGCTTGCCCTGCTCAAGCTGGTGCTGTGCAGGGGTCTCTACCCCCAGCTGGCCGCGCCCGACCAGTACAACAGCTGCCGCAAGGACTCTGACCAGGTGCGCCGACCCCGCTCCAGCTCCTGGGTTCTATCCCGGCTCTGGGAGGGGAGTGGGGGCTAGTGGTTAGGGCAGGGGAGCCGGGAGCCAGGACTCCTGGGTTCCCTCCCCAGCTCTGGGAGGGGAGGGGGGGCGAGTGGTTAGAGCGGGGGGCTGGGAGCGAGGACTCCTGGGTTCTCTCCCCAGCTCTGGGAGGGGAGTGGGGTCTAGTGGTTAGGGCGGGGGGGCGGGGAGCCGGGACTCCTGGGTTCTCTCCTCGGCTCGGGGAGGGGAGGGGGGTCTAGTGGTGAGAGCAGGGGGGCTGGGAGCCAGGCCTCCTGGGTTCTCGCCCCGGCTCTGGGGGGGGAGTGGGGTCTAGTGGTTAGGGCGGGGGGGCGGGGAGCCGGGACTCCTGGGTTCTCTCCCCAGCTCTGGGAGGGGAGGGGGGGGTAGTGGTTAGGGCGGGGGGGGGGGAGCCAGGGCTCCTGGGTTCTCTCCCCAGCTCTGGGAGGGGAGTGGGGTCTAGTCGTTAGAGCAGGGGGGCTGGGAGCCCGGACTCCTGGGTTCTCTCCCCGGCTCGGGGAGGGGCGGGGGGGCTTGTGGTTGGTTCGGGGGGCGCGGAGCCAGGACTCCTGGGTTCCCTCCCCAGCTCTGGGAGGGGAGTGGGGTCTGGTGGTTAGAGCAGGGGGGCTGGGAGCCCGGACTCCTGGGTTCTCTCCCCGGCTCGGGGGGGGGGGGGGGGGCGGGGGGGGGCGCGGCGCCCGGGGTCTAGCCCCGGCGCTGGGAGGGGGGTGGGGGCTAGTGGTTAGAGCGGGGGGCTGGGAGCCAGGACTCCTGGGTTCTCTCCCAGCTCTGGGAGGGGGTGGGGTCTGGGCTAGAGGTTTGGGAGTCTGCGAAGGAGGAAGCCCGTGAGAGCCGTGCCCCAGGCTGGGGTCTCCAGCACCCGTTGCAGTGGCCCAGCATGGTCGCTGGCCCTGGTCCTGACACCTCATCTGGCCTCCTTGTAGATTTTTCACACCAAGAACAAGCAGGGGATTGTCCTGCACCCGACCTGCATCTTTGCCGGCAGCCCGGAGCTGCTGCAGACCACAGAGGAGAAAGCAGAGCCCGGGAGGAGCCGAGGTAGGGAGAGGGACGGGGGGCGGCCCGGCCCCAGCCCCTTGGTGCCCCGACGCAGGGAGCGCTCCCAGTCCGACCCGACCCAGCCAGGGCCCTTCTCCCCGCGGCACAGAGCGACTGGGTCCCAGAGAGATGCAGGGACTAGCCTGGGGGGGAGCCGAGGCTGGAAGCCAGGGCCCCTGAAGCCCAGCCCAGCCCCCAAGCCTGCTGGCCCCGCTCAGAGCAGTGGGGCTGTGGCCCCCCCCCCCGTGGGTGCCCCAGCCCCTGCGCAGGGCTGAGCTGAGCCCCCCTCTTGGCTTTGCAGGTTCCCAGGAGGGGCTGGGCAGCCGGCACCAGCTCCTGGCCTTCGTCTCGCTGCTGGAGACCAACAAGCCCTACCTGGTGAACTGCCTGCGGGCGCCGGCCCTGCCGGTGGGTGCCTGGTCCTGCCCCCTGGCCTGGCCCTGCCCCCTGGCCCCCTGCCTGGCCCTGCCCCCCCTGCCTGGTCCTGCCCCTGCCCCCCTGGCCCGGCCCCCTGCCTGGCCCTGCCCCCTGGCCCGGCCCCCTGGCTCCCTGGCCCCCTGGCCCTGCCCCCTGGCCTGGCCCCGCCCCCTGGCCCCCTGGCCCTGCCCCCTGGCCTGGCCCCCTGGCCCCCTGGCCCTGCCCCCCCTGCCTGGTCCTGCCCCTGCCCCCTGGCCCTGCCCCCTGGCCCCCTGCCTGGTCCTGCCCCCTGGCCCGGCCCCCTGGCTCCCCTGCCCCCTGCTCTGCCCCTTGGCCCTGCCCTCTGGCCCCCCTGCCTGGCCCTGCCCCCTGGCTCCCTGCCTGGCCCTTCCCCCTGGCCCTGCCCCTGGCCCCCCTGCCTGGCCCTGCCTCCTGGCTCCCCTGCCCCCTGCTCTGCCCCCTGGCCCTGCCCCCCTGCCTGGCCCTGCCCCCTGGCTTCCCTGCCCCCTGCTCTGCCCCCTGCCCTGCACTGGCTCCCCTCCCTGCCCCCGCGCTTCCCAATGTCACCCCTGCACTGTCAGTCCTCCCCGTCTGCGCCCCCTCCTACTCTCACCCTCTGTGACCCAGACCTCCCATAGCCGACCATTGCTCTGCCCCCCAGGTATCCCCATAGCCGACCATTGCTCTGCCCCCCGCCCCCCCAGTATCTGACCATTGCTGTGCCCCCCCCCCAGTATCTGACCATTGCTCTGCCCCCCCCCGGTATCTGACCGTTGCTCTGCCCCCCCCCGGTATCTGACCGTTGCTCTCTCCCCCAGGCTCTCCTGCTGTTCTCCCGCGCCCTGGACACCAGCGCTGACTGCACGCGGCTGGTGGCAGACTCCTGGCTGGAGCTGTGCGTGCTGGACAGCGAGGCCGCCCTGCGTCTGCTCTCCACAGCCCTGCAGCTCCGCGCCGCCTGGGAGGGGCTCCTGAACCGGCAGCTGGAGGGGAGGCGCGGGGAGCCAGGGCGCGGGCCAGACCTTCGGGAGGTGGCGACGCTGAGGCAGAGGCTGCTGGAGTTCCTGCAGCACAAGGTATCTGCAGCTTCCCCAGTGCAGCCGGGCCAAGGCAGGGTCTGCCCCCGGGCAGCTCGGGCCCTGGAGCCCCCCCAGGGAGACCTTTCCACCGAGCTTTGTACCCCTCTGCTCCGCAGGCAGCTTGGAAACATCCTCCCCAGCCTACAGAAGGGGAAACTGAGGCATGGGGCAGGGCCTGCGCAGGCTCATGTCACCAGTGGGGGCACGGCTGGCAGCTCCTTGCTGGGTGTGCGCTGTCCGGGACAGCACTGACCCACACATCAATTCGAGGGGCTGGGGGGCTGCCTGGACACTGGCCGTGACCCCCACCACCACCAATCCGCACATGGTGTGTTTGCAGGATCTGAGCCCCTCCCCGAGCTGCTCCCCCTGCACTGGTGGGGTGGGGGGTGCAGGTAGTGGGGTGCCCCTGGGCAGCTCCCCCCTGCGCTGGTGGGGGTGGGGGGTGCAGGTAGTGGGGTGCCCCCGGACAGCTCCCCCCTGCGCTGGTGGGGGTGGGGGGTGCAGGTAGTGGGGTGCCCCCGGGGAGCTCCCCCCTGTGCTGGTGGGGTGGGGGGGGCGGGTAGTGGGGTGCCCCCGGGCAGCGCCCCCTTGGGCTGGTGTGGGTGGGGGGTGCAGGTAGTGGGGTGCCCCCAGGGAGCTCCCCCCGGTGCTGGTGGGGGTGGGGGGTGCAGGTAGTGGGGTGCCCCTGGGCAGCTCCCCCCTGCGCGGGCGGGGGTGGGGGGCGGAGACACCGGGGTGCCCCCGGACAGCTCCCCCCCGCGCTGGAGGGGGTGGGGGGTGCAGGTAGTGGGGTGCCCCCGGACCGCTCCCCCCTGCGCTGGTGGGGGTGGGGGGTGCAGGTAGTGGGGGGCCCCCGGGCAGCTCCCCCCAGTGCTGGTGGGGGGGGGGGTGCAGGTAGTGGGGGGGGGTGCAGGTAGCGGGGTGCCCCCGGGCAGTTCCCCCCGGTGCTGGTGGGGTGGGGGGTGAAGGTAGTGGGGTGCCCCCGGGCAGCTCCCCCTGGTGCTGGTGGGGGTGGGGGGTGCAGGTAGTGGGGGGGGGGGGGGCAGGTAGCGGGGGGCCCCCGGGCATCTCCCCCCTGTGCTGGTGGGGTGGGGGGCGCAGATAGCGGGGAGCCCCCGGGCAGCTCCCCCCGGTGCTGGTAGGGTGGGGGGTGCAGGTAGTGGGGTGCCCCTGGACAGCTCCCCCCTGCGCTGGTGGGGGGGGGGGGGGCGGGTGGGGGGGTTCCCCCGGTCGTCTTCCCCCGGGGCTGGTGGGGGGGGGGGTGCAGGTAGTGGGGTGGGGGGTGCAGGTAGTGGGGGGCCCCCGGGCAGCTCCCCCCAGTGCTGGTGGGGGGGGGGGTGCAGGTAGGGGGGGGCCCCGGGGCGGCTCCCCCCGGGGTGGGGGGGGGGGGGGGTGCAGGTAGGGGGGGGCCCCGGGGCGGCTCCCCCCGGGGTGGGGGGGGGGGGGGGTGCAGGTAGGGGGGTGCCCCCGGGCAGCTCCCCCCTGCGCTGGTGGGGGGGGGGGGTGCAGGTAGTGGGGTGGGGGGTGCAGGTAGTGGGGGGCCCCCGGGCAGCTCCCCCCAGTGCTGGTGGGGTGGGGGGTGCAGGTAGTGGGCTGCCCCCGGGCAGCTCCCCCCGGTGCTGGAGGGGGGGGGGGTGCAGATAGCGGGGTGCCCCCGGGAGGCTGCCCCCGGGGCTGGGGGGGTGGGGGGTGCAGGTGGGGGGGTGCCCCCGGGCAGCTCCCCCCTGCGCTGGTGGGGTGGGGGGTGCAGGTAGTGGGCTGCCCCCGGGCAGCTCCCCCCGGTGCTGGTAGGGTGGGGGGTGCAGGTAGTGGGGTGCCCCTGGGCAGCTCCCCCCTGCGCGGGCGGGGGTGGGGGGCGGAGACACCGGGGTGCCCCCGGACAGCTCCCCCCCGCGCTGGAGGGGGTGGGGGGTGCAGGTAGTGGGGTGGGGGGTGCAGGTAGTGGGGGGCCCCCGGGCAGCTCCCCCCAGTGCTGGTGGGGGGGGGGGTGCAGGTAGTGGGGTGCCCCTGGACAGCTCCCCCCTGCGCTGGTGGGGGGGGGGGGGGCGGGTGGGGGGGTTCCCCCGGTCGTCTTCCCCCGGGGCTGGTGGGGGGGGGGGTGCAGGTAGTGGGGTGCCCCTGAGCAGATCCCCCCGGTGCTGGTGGGGTGGGGGGGGCAGGTAGTGGGGTGCCCCCGGGCAGCTCCCCCCGGTGCTGGTGGGGTGGGGGGTGCAGGTAGCGGGGTGCCCCCGGGCATCTCCCCCCTGTGCTGGTGGGGTGGGGGGTGCAGATAGCGGGGTGCCCCCGGGAAGCTCCCCCCGGTGCTGGTGGGGTGGGGGGTGCAGATGGCGGGGTGCCCCCGGGCGGCTCCCCCCGGTGCTGGTGGGGTGGGGGGTGCAGATAGCGGGGTGCCCCCGGGAAGCTCCCCCCGGTGCTGGTGGGGTCGGGGGTGCAGATAGCGGGGTGCCCCCGGGCAGCTCCCCCCGGTGCTGGTGGGGTGGGGGGTGCAGGTAGTGGGGTGGGGGGTGCAGGTAGCGGGGTGCCCCTGAGCAGATCCCCCCTGTGCTGGTGGGGTGGGGGGTGCAGATAGTGGGTGACGCGCCCTCGTCCCCCTGGGCTAACCCCCCGGCGCCCCCTGCAGGTGCAGTACAGCCTGCGCCGGCTGACGGCGCTGGAGAAGCAGAACCTCTACGTGGGCCCCCAGACGGTGGCGGCCGCGCCGGGGCTCCCGGGGCTGTTCCAGGGGGCGGAGATGACGCCCGACGAGGAGAAGGGCGGCTACAGGGTGACTGAGTTCCTGACCTACAACTGCCTCACGGTGAGTGCCGGGAGCCCGGGGCTCCCCCCTGGATGGGGACCAGCGGCCTCCAAGGCAGGGGCTCCCTATCCCCCCACAGCTCCTCTGGCCCAGATCGTGGGCCCCTCCCCTCCCCTCCCTGCCCCTCCCCATTCCCGAACTGGGGCCAGCATTCCCCAGGCAGAGGTTCCCCTGGATTGGGACCGGCAGCCGCTGAGGCGCAGGCTCCGTGTCCCACCCTGCTCCCCTCCGACTTTGTCCCTTGCAGAGCGACACCGACCTGTACAGCGACTGCCTGCGCAGCTTCTGGACCTGCCCGCACTGCGCCCTCTACATGCCCTTCACCCCCCTGGAGCGCATGAACCACGAGAGCAGCTGTCGGCCCCAGCCCCAGGAGGGTGAGTCTCTGCTGGGTCCCAGGGCTGGCGTCCCCCGTCCGGTCACCGCGCAGGCCTGAGGGTCTCAGCCCAGCCGGTCTCTGCCCCAGGCGCTGCAGTGGCTGGGGGCCGCCTGCCACGTCGCTCCACGGGGACGGTGCGTCCCAGCCAAGTCACCCCGAGGGGGGTCCCCGCTGCCAGGCCGGCTGCTCGGCCCGTCCGGTGACGCCGTTTCCTCTGCTCTTGCAGCTCCCCCGGAAGAGGCCGCTGAGAGTCCAGCCAAAGCCACTGCTCTGCAGAGACCTTATCACTGCGATGCCTGCGAGCGGGACTTCATGTTCACCTCCACGGAGATCCTGCGGCACAGAAAGCAACACCAGTGACGGCCTAGCCCTGACGGGAGCCTAGTGGTCAGAGCAGGGAGCTGGGTGTCAAGACTCCTGGGTTCTCTCCCCGGCTCTGGGAGGGGAGTGGGCTCTAGTGGTCAGAGCGGGGAGGCTGGAGGCCAGGACTCCTGGGTTCTCTCCCCGGCTCTGGGAGAGGAGTGGGCTCTAGTGGTCAGAGCGGGGAGGCTGGAGGCCAGGACTCCTGGGTTCTCTCCCCGGCTCTGGGAGGGGAGTGGGCTCTAGTGGTCAGAGCGGGGAGGCTGGAGGCCAGGACTCCTGGGTTCTCTCCCCGGCTCTGGGAGGGGAGTGGGCTCTAGTGGTCAGAGCGGGGAGGCTGGAGGCCAGGACTCCTGGGTTCTCTCCCCGGCTCTGGGAGGGGAGTGGGCTCTAGTGGTCAGAGCGGGGAGGCTGGAGGCCAGGACTCCTGGGTTCTCTCCCCGGCTCTGGGAGGGGAGTGGGCTCTAGTGGTCAGAGCGGGGAGGCTGGAGGCCAGGACTCCTGGGTTCTCTCCCCGGCTCTGGGAGGGGAGTGGGCTCTAGTGGTCAGAGCGGGGAGGCTGGAGGCCAGGACTCCTGGGTTCTCTCCCCGGCTCTGGGAGGGGAGTGCTCCTGCCCCCACAAAGCGCATGGCAGCCCATCCTGGCTGCGCTGGCCGGACTGGCCGTGCGGGGTCAGGGGTGGGAGCGGAGTCCTGCAGCGTCGCTCCCTCGCTGACTCCCAGGTGGGTTCGTTACGAGTCGGGTTGGGGGGTGCGTTACAGGCAGGCGGAGACCCCCGCCCGTGGGTCTGTCAGGGCGTTGCTCCAGTGCCGGTTGGACTGGGCCTGTCCAGTGGGGCCAGAGACACCGCTCCCCCCGGTGGAGACATATGTCAGGTGTTTGTATATGTGTGAATAAATGTCCCTTGGCTGAGGAGCGCAGCCCCCGAGGTGCGTCGGAATGGGGGGCCCGGGCTGTTCAGGGGTGTCTCTCTGATACGCAGCAGGCTGGAGGGGTGGCACAATAGCCCCTTCTGGCCCCAGCATCTCTGGGTCTGACGGCCCCGGACGGGGAAACTCACCAGTGCTAACAGCCGCTTTGCCCTCTGCACCGGGGGCTGGAACCGGGGGCTGGAACCCTCGCATGGGCGTGGGGCAGCCCATACCTGAGCCCTGGCTGGCTCAGTGCAGCTCAGCGCCCTGCAGCCCCCGGGACACCCCCATTCTGCGCCTGGTCTCTGCAGCAGCATCGGAATCGATCCACGCAGAGAGTCCGAGATGGTGCCCGGGTTCCACCCGTGTGCATGCGGGTATCTCCGTGGGATAGGCATGTTCACATGGGCAGCGTGCACACTCTGTCCATCTGAGATTGGAGTGTGGACATACCAGGAGATGGAGGCACAGCCCAGCCAGTCGCTGGCTGAGGGGCTGGCTTCTCTCCTGCCCAGCCGGAGCTGCTGCCTGGACTTTGCGTGGCCACGGGGTGGCAGCCTCGCTCTGTGTTTGCAAGATTTGCTGGCGTGTTCCCAGCTCCTGCTCTGAGCTGTCCACGCAGGGTGGAGAGACAGGGACCTCCTGTGTTTGTCAGGATCCTCATTAGTGATGGGTCACCTGTTATTTATTACATAGAGGCTTTGACCGAGATCAGGGCCCCGTCACGCCGGGCGCTGCCCAGACCTCGGCCAAGATCAGGGCCCTGTCGGGCCGGGCGCTGCCCAGACCCTGACCGGGATCAGGGCCCTGCTGTGCTGGGGCCGCGCAGACGCAGAGCAAGAGACAGCCCCTCCCCTGAAGAACCCACAGTCCCAACAGCCCGGCAGAATGCACCAGCCAGGAGGGCACAGGGTGCCTGGCGAATCCTGTCCTGTTGGCTCTGCAGGCCTGGGCTGGGGGTTCGGGGCTAGCCCTGCTCTCCTCTGACACCACTCCCATGCCTGCTGCTCAGGAGCTTGTAGGGCTGGCCAGCTCCCAAGGGAGGCTCGTGGGGCGCAGGGCGCCTGTTCTTCCTAGGAATTGGGGTCTGAGTGGCAGATCCCCTCCCCCACCTCCAGCCCTGGAAACAACCCCACCAATTGGTGGGATGGCCTTGAGTCTAAGCAGCCCCCTCCCCAACCCCCATTCCCTGCTCTCCCCTCAGCCCCCTCTCGCTTGCCCTGTCCATTGCAGGTTGAGTGTTGCATTGTATAGCACCGGCGCAGAGAGCACAGAGCACCCCAGGGTGGGCAGGGCAAAAGGGTGTCGTAAAGGGCACCTGAGATCTAGGGCCACATTTCACACTGGTGCCATTGGGCAGAGAGCGCAGCATAAGGAGCAAATCCAGTGTCTACTGGAAGGTGGGGGGCTGGGAGCCAGGACTCCTGGGTTCTCTCCCCGGCTCTGGGAGGGGGGTGGGGGCTGGTGGGTTAGAGCAGGGGGGCTAGAGGTTTATGACCCTCTGCTGGCTGGGGAGACGGGGGCTAACGCTTCAGTGCCTGTGGTCGCGACTAATGTGTGTCCCTGTGCCTCACAGGTCTCCGGGGAGGTGCCTTCCAGGGGGATGTGTGTGTTGGGGGGCAGTCGGCCCCAATGCCTGGGGGGTCACACAATGGGGAGATGATCTCTCTCACCCTCCATCCATCTCACCTCCAGCGCCAAATTCAGCCAAAGCTTTAGGCCTTCAAGTGTTATTGAATCGCTGAAGCTGTTCCAAACAGCCTATCCCAGGACAGACAGCAAGAGACCCTACTGTAAACAGTCACGTCAACAAGGCAACCCACGTAACAAGCCCACTCCGCTTCAAGAAAAATGCCCCTCTTTAAATGCAGAGGATTCCCCCGGTCAGAGCCAGGTCCCAAACATCCCGGGGGCTTGTCTCTCTTCTTGTGAGCGAAGCTGCCGCATAGGAACAGAGATGAAATGAATCCGGCGATCGATCTGTAATTGTGTCACATCTTGCCCTGTGCTGGGGAATTAATCGGACTGTCGAGGTTAATGGAATGTCAGTTAATTTCTTAGCGCGCGGTTGCCGGAGCTGCCTGGTAAATGCTTATTGATTTCAACACAATTAAAGATAAACTGAGCCCAGGCGGGTCCGGTTGGCATCAATGCCACAATGACACGGAGGAGGAATTGGAGGAGCAAATACTGGCTGGTGTCGGTGCCCCTGAGTGCACAAGTGGCATCGACAGGCGTTTTCAAAGCGCGGTGCAGGGACAGAGCAAGAGACAGTCTCTGCCCCGGAGAGTGCCCCACCAAAATGACAAGACAGAACCCTTGTCTCTCTTTCACAGCTGAGGCCCAGAGAGATAGCGGCAGCAGCATTTTCAAATGAGCGCAGTGCCCTTTCAAGTGGCCACATTGTCCAGAGGCCTCAGCATGCTGGATGCTGCTGCGTTTTGGAGAAATGGGCCCATGGTTCGTTACCTGAAGGGGAGAGGGGCTCTTCTGACAAGCTGCCCCAAAGTGGCTGCCCTGGGTCACACAGCAGGGTAGTTGCAGGGATTTGAAGCTGGGTCTCCTGAGATGCCATCCAGTGTTGTGTGCCCAGCCACCCACCCATCCTGCTTCTGGGTGCATTATAAATACAGCGACAGCTTGGTTAGCCAGCTGCCTGTCTGCGGAGACAGGATGTCAGATCCGACGTTGCTCACTCCCTCGGGGATGGCATCTCCCAGTTTGCGAAGCCAGCAGCTCCTGTGGGCCAGGCGAGTTAGATAGTTTAGTCCAGGGGTCGGCAACCTTTCAGAAGTGGCGTGCCGAGTCTTCATTTATTCACTCTAATTTAAGGTTTCGTGTGACAGTAATACATTTTAACATTTTTAGAAGGTCTCTTTCTACAAGTCTATAATATATAACTAAACTATTGTTGTATGTAAAGTAAATAAGGTTTATAAAATGGTTAAGAAGCTTCATTTAAAATTAAATTAAACTGCAGAGCCCCCCGGACCGGTGGCCAGGACCCGGGCAGTGTGAGTGCCACTGAAAATCAGCTCGCGTGCCATAGGTTGCCTACCCCTGGTTTAGTCTCTTCAAACAGACTCCAGGCCCCATGCATTGGAGGGCTGTAAAGCGGGGCTGGGCTCCTCATAACTGGGTACCTACAAATTACGACTGGAGCCAGACCCTGGCCTCACAGGCTGCTCTCAGACCGGTGTAAATCCGGCGTGATGCTGCTGAAGCCAAGGGCATTACATGGCCATATGTGACAGCAGCGCCCCCTCCGCCCCCTGACAGCTGCCCTACCCGACTGCAATCTTACTATTCCCAGGGAGGCGCGAGGTGTTCTGTGCAGACGGCCGGCCCGCGAGGGGGCAGGACAGGCAGCCGTGCAGGAGTGTGTTGTTATCTCACAGCCAGAGGGGACATCCACGTTGTGGCTGAGACACGATAAATCCTTCGCCGTTGTAAAACCAGCCAGTCCCTGCTGTTTAATGTGCCGCGTGCGGCTTCGCATCCAAACTCTGCTGCGATTTACAAGTGGAGAACGTTTGGGCACCAGGCAGCTTGGGCTGGGATGGTGAGAGCCGAGCCCATTTGGAACTGCTCTTTAACGAGGGATTTTTAATGATGATGTGACATTAAAAGTCCCCAAGACGGGATGTGGGGCGGGGGTGCTGTAGTGTGAGATTTACAAACCCTCTTGCGCTAAGTGTTTAAATGATGGAAGCTCTGTTCCCGCACAGTAATTAGGGCATAAATCGTATTTATAACTCATAAACAGAAATGTCACCAGCTTCATGAACTGAGGCTTGAGATAATAAAAGGATATTGTAGTTCATCAGCGGGGCGATGGAGGGAGATCGATCAGAATTACGGCCTAGGAAAGCTGCGTCCGCGAGTGGCGTTTCTCCGCCTGATGCGGGACTCGTGCAGTGCGCGGGCATGGGGCCGAGAATGGAGATCACTGGGCGGGTGGGGGGAGAAATCCATCTGCCTCCGAGTAGGGAGATGCTAGGCCTTGTACCTAGGCCTCGTGCTGGCCCCTCTGAATGGGGTGAATTGGGCCCCGAGTCCCCATTCCCGAGTTCAGAGCAGCCTGGGAGAGGCCCTGTATTCGTCACGTCCCCGCCACTCCGCTCAAGGCCCCATCCATCCACTCGCCGCAGCAGAGCTCCCTCGCCCGCAGCTCGGCCGCGCCAAGGACCACAGGGGACACGTTTACTTTACGCATCGGAGCCCGCCACGCCCCGGAGGCCGAGCAGAGACACTGTTATTGTAGGCAAAGAGTTATGGCCGCTCATCACACCGGGTGAGGGACGTGTGGGGAATGCAAAGCCGCTGGCCGGGCCGGGCAGGGGAATGAATCACTCCTAGCCGGCGGTGCATGCGGAGAGGCCACCCGAAAGGCTGCTGAATCCTCTCCCAGAGCAGGGCGCTGAGCTGCAAAGAGCCCGGCAGCTGCGGAAGGATGGTGGAGAGTGTGTGTATGTGTGTGTGTGTGCGGGGTGGGAGGTAGGGGGGATATCTGAGCGGGCTGCCCCTCCGTTTGAATGTCCTGCCCCAGGCGGCCCCTCTCCGGTAAGCCAGCCTTTGGAGGGCGTGAACGGCTCTTGGGTTACATCAATGGGGCAGGGAGGGCAGCAGTGCCTAGTGGTTTGAGCCGAGGTGTGTGGGGGGGTGACTGGGTGTCAGGACTCCTGGGTTCTATCTACAGCTCGGGGAGGGGGCGCGAGAAGGGAGACGGGCTTTGCCAGCCATACGCAGTGTGCAAGTCCCTTGCCCTCCCTCTGCCTCGTTTTCCCCATGTGTGATACAGAGATGACACCCCGGGGGTCTGAGCGGGGCCTAGGCCCGGTGCGTGGTGGGGGCTGAGCGGGGCCTAGGCCTGGTGCGTGGAGGGGGGGTCTGAGCGGGGCCTAGGCCCGGTGTGTGTGTGTGGGGGGGGCTGAGCGGGGCCTAGGCCTGGTGCGTGGAGGGGGGGGCTGAGCGGGGCCTAGGCCCGGTGTGTGTGTGTGTGGGGGTCTGAGCGGGGCCTAGGCCTGGTGCGTGGAGGGGGGGTCTGAGCGGGGCCTAGGCCCGGTGTGTGTGTGTGTGGGGGTCTGAGCGGGGCCTAGGCCCGGTGCGTGGGGTGGGGCTGAGTGGGGCCTAGGCCTGGTGCGTGGGGGGGGTGTCTGAGCTGGGCCTAGGCCCGGTGCGTGGGGGGGGGTCCGAGCGGGGCCTAGGCCCGGGGCGTGGGGGGGGTTCCGAGCGGGGCCTAGGCCCGGGGCGTGGGGGGGGTTCCGAGCGGGGCCTAGGCCCGGTGCGTGGGGGGGGTGCCGAGCGGGGCCTAGGCCCGGTGCGTGGGGTGGGGCTGAGTGGGGCCTAGGCGCGGTGCGTGGGGGGGGGTTCCGAGCGGGGCCTAGGCCCGGGGCGTGGGGGGGGCTGAGCGGGGCCTAGGCCTGGTGCGGGGAGGGGGGGTCTGAGCGGGGCCTAGGCCCGGTGCGTGGGGTGGGGCTGAGTGGGGCCTAGGCCTGGTGCGTGGGGGGGGTGTCTGAGCTGGGCCTAGGCCCGGTGCGTGGGGGGGGGTCCGAGCGGGGCCTAGGCCCGGTGCGTGGAGGGGGGTTGGAG
This sequence comes from Platysternon megacephalum, assembly GCA_003942145.1. NCBI lineage: Eukaryota > Metazoa > Chordata > Testudines > Platysternidae > Platysternon > Platysternon megacephalum. The sequence continues at coordinate 702,098 of QXTE01000353.1, read as the reverse complement.
CGGGGCCTAGGCCCGGTGCGTGGGGGGGGTTCCGAGCGGGGCCTAGGCCCGGTGCGTGGGGGGGGGTCCGAGTGGGGCCTAGGCCCGGTGCATGGGGGGTGGTCCGAGCGGGTGCAATATACTAGATATATATTTAAAAAACTCTCATGAGATTTTGGGCCAAGCACATGATGTTTTGGGGGGGAGGGGCTGACTCCGGATTCTTGCGTTGTTCAGGTTGGCAGGCTGTGGGCGCACTACTCCTATTAATGTGCATGGGGTGGAGAAAGCCCCTCCATGCTCTGTTATGAGCCGGGCGAAACCTTGTCCTGGGCAGAATTAAAGCCTTGCTGAGCATGATGGGTAGGGTTGCCCGGTGTCCGGTTTTCCACCGGAACGTCCAGTCAAAAAGGGACCCTGGTGGCTCCGGTCAGCAGTGCTGACCGGGCCTTTAAAAGTCCGGTTGGCAGGGCTAAGGCAGGGTCCCTGCCTGCCTTGGCTCCACGTGGCTCCCAGAAGCATCAGCATGTCCCCACTCTGGCTACTTGGCACCGGGGCAGCCAGGGGGCTCCCCGCGCTGCCCCCGCCCCAAGTGCCAGCTTCGCAGCTCCCATTGGCTGGGAATCGTGGCCAATGGAAGCTGTGGGGGCGGCACCTGCGGACGTGGCAGCATGCAGAGCCGCCCGGCCACGCCTCCGCGTGGGAGCCGGAGGGGTACATGCCGCTGCTTTTGGGAGCTGCCTGAGGTAAGCGCCACCTGGAGCCTGCACCCCTCACCGCCCCCCACCCGTGCCCCTGCCCCCGGCCTGATCCCCCTCCCGCGCTCTGAACCCCTCGAACCCAGCCCAGAGTAGCCTCCTGCACTCCAAACCCATCATCCCCAGCCCCACCCCAAAGTCTGCACCCCCAGCCATAGCCCTTATACCCTCCTGCACACCAACCCCCTGCCCCAGCCTGGAGCCCCCTCATGCACCCCAAACCCCTCATTCCCAGCCCCACCCCAGAGCTTGCATCCCCAGCCGGAGCCCTCACCCCCTCTGGCACCCCAAACCCCTGCCCCAGCCTGGAGCCCCCTCCCAAACCCTGAACCCCTCATTTCTGGCCCCACCCTGGAACTCGCACCCCCAGCCCAGAGCCCATATCCTCTCCCATACCCCAACCCCCTGCCTCAGCCCGGAGCCCCCTCCCATACTCCGAACCCCTTGGCTCCACCCCCGCAGCCTAGAGCCCCCTCATGCACCCCAAACCCCTCACCCCTGGCCCCACCGCAGAGTCTGCACCTCCAGCTGCAGCCCTCACCCCCTCTGTCACCCCAACCCCCTGAGCCAGCCCGATGAAAATGAGTGAGTGAGTGAGGGTGGGGAGAGTGAGCGACACGGGGGAGGGGGGGATGGAGTGAGCAGGGGGGGGCTCGGAGGAGGGGCAGGGCAGGGGGCGGGGCAAGGGTGTTCGGTTTTGTGCGAGTAGAAAGTTGGCAACCCTAGTGATGGGTGTGAACTCACCTTCCATTAACATAACCGTACGGGTACATTAATCACAAGCCCCTACCTAAGAGAGAAGGGTTATGTGAGCCCGCCCAGGAGTTTTAGACGGGGTGGATGGAGGGGCTTTTGCTGGGTATGGTGGGTGTGTCAGTGGGAGGGGGGAGAACAGAGCGAGGGCAGAGGGGAAAAGCAAGAAAGCCAAGTGGTAGCTAGTGAGCCCAGGGGGACCCTGGAAAACGCTAGCGCCAGCTTTTGGGACTGTCAGCTAAAAACCTGCCCCCTTTGGTCTTGGTTCCTCCTGCGTTTGGAGAAGCAGGACGTTGCCCGTTCCTTGTGTGAGCCCCGTGGGTGACTGAGGCGCTCGCTGCTGGTGAGAGCGAGGCGTTGACGGAGTCAGTGCTCTGCTGAGAGCACAAGGAGTTGAACCAGAGTCTCATTCGCACGCCGATGGTGGATAGTGTGGAGACATCGGGGGACAATTTGGCTACATTTTGTACCGGGGGTGTGTGATATTTTAGAGATGGCCGTGTTGGGAGCCACCCGGGCAAAGCCTGGACAATGGGGGGTTTATCTAGGCAGGACTTTACAGCAGCTCTGGTTAGCCGGTCAGTGGCAAGCAGAGGACAGAGTCTTGCTGCTGTCTCAGCGTCCCGGCAGTGGATGCTGCAGAGCGGCAATGGCACCCAGCTTCCAGCAGCAGAGCAGCGACGTGGGAGCCGGTATCTGGACTCTACTGGAGTTCGCAGCATGAGCGCGCTGGCCTCTGTGTCAGCTGCTGAAATCCTTCCCACAGGACAAGCCGCAGCAGAGCCCCGCAGCTGCCTAAGAAACGGGGAACCGGACTTTTTCTGGAGCCCCTGGACTCCCTGCCTGGGGCGATAACAGACTCGCCTCCTACTGACCCACACGCTGACCGATGGGCTGCATGATCCCTCCAGCTGAGACGGCGCCACAGGATGCTGACCTGGAGGGCGTGTTAGAGGCTGACCCGGCCTGCCGGGGAGCGCGTTCATGCCTGAGATTGTTCCTTAGTGTACAGGCTTTGCTGCTGTTCTCCCAGGGGGTCTGGGCAAACACAGGCAGGGCAGAGCCCTGGCCTGGAATCCCATTGCGGGGCCTCTCTTGGTTACAGATCTAACAGGCTGTTTGGGCACGAATCTCCATGGCGATGCAATGACCAGGAGCTCCAAGCAGCTCCCCTGCTGCTGTCTTCCAAACTCTTCTCCAGGAATCCTGACGAATGGTCTAGGATGAGGGCAGAGGGGTGGGAGCCCTCCAGGGTCTGGTAATGGATAGAGACAGCCCTGAGTAATACGTGAGAGGGCTATAAAAGATAATGGATGGCAGCGGATATTAAGGGCAATGACATAACTCAACCTCCTTATATATTGTAGCTGATGGATTTAAATATGCGCCAGGATAAATCTTGGTGAGAGAACATTGAAATGCCAAGAGAGAAATCAATCGATCAGAGACCCGAAGAAGGACGCCTGGGTTCGGCCTGGTATTTTTCAACTCAGTCTGCGGATGAGAAGTCAGGGCAGCAAGTAAACTTCCCCTTAGCAAGTTTATAGAAAGAAGCAGCGAGAGAGTCGGCTGCTGGCACCACACCAATCTGAGAACGCTGCCACGCATAGGGTCGGCCTGGGCTCTCCAGCCGATGGGCTCTCAAGCTAATGCAGGGCAGCTGTGGAGGACGAAAAATGACAATTGGACTTTGTGGGGAAAAAATTGGGTTTTTTTTTTTTCATCGAAGCCGAATCCCCCTCAAACTGTTGTTTTCAAACACCTCGAAACCGGGAAAGGTTTTGTATTTTCATCCAAAAAGGGGAAAAAAGGAAAATTTCACTCCAAATAGAAATTTTTCCTTAAAATGGTTGTTTTGGTCAAACCAACAAAGAAAAAAACCCACTAACTTTTCATAAAAAAGTTTAGATGAAAAATATTCCGACCAGCCCTGCCTGGGAGCGCGAGGAGTTTCCTGCTGCCGCCGTCTCTCTGTGGCTGTGCGTGGCCAGAAGCGCCTGCTCTGTGGAGCCCACGGGATGAGGCAAGGATGGGCATGGGCGCTCTGCCATCAGGACTGCTGAGGCTCTGAGCCAGCGGGAAATCTCTCTCCCACATTGTCCAGGTTTTAAAGGCCGGATTCTCAAATGGGCTAAGAGTCCCCCCCGCTTTGATGTGAGTGGCGACAGGTCTTGGCCTGTTGGGAAGCCCCTCCCTAAAGGTTCCTGTCTTGTCGCTCAGAGACGCCCCGCATCCCAGTCACGCTCTGGGTGACTCACGTCGGCAGGTTGCTGGGTTTTGAAGGGGGGGACGATCGTTCCCACGTTCCAGAAACGCTTTGTATTGGCTTTGTGCCACCGCACGAGGAAACGAAGGGGCTGCCTCGGCGAATAGCTGCTCCGGCCATGTCCAGGGGACGCGCTTTGTGCGAGGCACGTTCGGGGTTTTCAAGGCCCGACGGGTCCATCGTGACCATCCGGCCTGAGCTGCGGCCATGACTCTCGCCGTGACGTGTGCTGTACCAGAGCCAGGGGCCGAGCGCTGAATTCCAGTTTGTCACGGAGTCCCCGGGCGATGCTCGGGAACTGCTCCCCACCAAGCCAGTCAGGACTTTGGGGAGCCTCCTCTCCCTCGGAGCAGACTGTCTTCAGGGCAAGAAGCTCACACGGCTTCACCTCCTGGGTCTCTCCTGGGAGCATTCAGCATATGCCCCTCCGGGCGCTTCCCACAGCGAGTCCGCCCAGGCGGGGTCCTGGGGAAGCCAGAGGTCCTGCACCCCCCACTTCGCAGTCAGACGTGACTCTCAGCCAGCCAGTAAAACAGAGGTTTATTAGATGACAGGAACACGATCTAAAACAGGTCTTGCAGGTACAGACAACAGGACCCCCTCAGTTAGGTCCATCTTGGNTGGACGCGCTTTGTGCGAGGCACGTTTGGGGTTTTCAAGGCCCGACGGGTCCATCGTGACCATCCGGCCTGAGCTGCTGCCATGACTCTCGCCGTGACGTGTGCTGTACCAGAGCCGGGGGCCGAGCGCTGAATTCCAGTTTGTCACGGGGTCCCCGGGCGATGCTCTGGAACTGCTCCCCACAAAGCCAGTCAGGACTCTGGGGAGCCTCCTCTCCCTCGGAGCAGACTGTCTGCAGGGCAAGAAGCTCACACGGCNCACACTCTTATCCCACCACCTACCCACACAGTATTTAGAGGAAACATTAAGAACAGTCCCACTTCGTCACACAGTTATAATCGGAGGCTGTGGAGCAGGGCAGGACGGTAGGATGCCCATCTCCCCTCAGGCAGTAGCAGAGCCCCACAGATGTGGGGAGGCCTGGACGGGGGTGCAGGGGAGTATCTGAATATGGAGCTAGCTGCTGTTGGTTCAGGGCCCTATTTCTNACCGGGCCAGGAGGTCATCTGACCTCTTTGTCTCCAACACCTTCAGTTGGCACCTTTGCAGAGGAGGGGCCCAGGCCATCAGTTGCCAGGAGACAAAGTGTCAGGCATTTCTGTGCACTGGCCCTTGGCTCTGCCACAACCACACACCCTTATCCCACCACCTAGATACTTAAGAACTGCATAGGGGAAACTGAGGTACCCACACAGTATTTAGAGGAAACATTAAGAACAGTCCCACTTCGTCACACAGTTATAATCGGAGGCTGTGGAGCAGGGCAGGAAGGTAGGATGCCCATCTCCCCTCAGGCAGTAGCGGAGCCCCACAGATGTGGGGAGGCCTGGATGGGGGTGCAGGGGAGTATCTGAATATGGAGCTAGCTGCTGTTGGTTCAGGGCCCTATTTCTGCAGGCGGGTCACGTGGGGGTGTGTGGAATCTGCTGCCCTTAAGGCCCCCCCGTCGCTGGCCTTTATTTCTGTCTCCCACCTTCCTATCTCTGTTTTGCTCCTTTGCATCTCCCCAGTTTTTCCCTCCTCTGTATTTCCTGCCTTGTAGCATCTCCAATCCTCCACTGCCGAANGGTGGGCAAAAGTTTGGGAATGCAGTTTTAAACCGTCATTGTTATGTTTCAGAGTGAACACCCGATAAGCTGAATGTGGGGGGGAGTTCACTTCTCTCTGAGCCATTATTTCAGGCTCTCTGCTCAGTAGCAAGTCAGAAACGGAGCACCCAGCTAAACTCTCCCACTGGGAGGGGAGGGGGCCTAATGGATTAAAGTGAGGGGATGCTGGGAGTCAGGACTCCTGGGTTCTATCCCCCCGAGCTCTGGGAGGGGAGTGAGGTCTAAGTGGTTAGAGCAGGGGTGGTGGTGGTGGTGGCTGGGAGTCAGGACTCCTGGGTTCAGTTCCCAGCAGAGGCAGGCAAACTGGAAATAGGCAGATACCAGACATTCTAGGGTGCCTAGCACTTTCCGCTCTGGAGCGAGGGGCGCGCGGACTCCTGAGCTGGGCAGAGCGTATTGCGAGTGTGTTCTGATTTTCATCCCCTACCCCTGCAGTACACACGCTGGAAGGAACCCGTCCCCCGACCCCTCATCCCTGTCTTCTCTGCTCCACAACAGACCAGGCACTGATGGCTTTCCACAAAGAATACAGGGAACAGAATGAGCCCCCACCCGCCCGACTCCAGACCGGGACTCAACCCGGTAAGGGATGCACTGGGAGCAGGGCATGGGCTGCAGCGCTAAGGTGTTGCCATGCACAGAATCCGGTATTGGGGTCTTGGGCAGCAAACAGGCTCAGCGTAGGCCCCAGCTCCAGCGGGAGAGGAATCTTCGGGGGCGTGTGTGTGTGTGTGTGTGTCAGAAAACGCCAATTGGTTGAAACTGAAACCGCAGAAAAAGAATTTTTAAACTCAGAAAATGTTTGATTCACCCACCCCCGACATTGCAACTTTTCTAAACAACAAATTCTGTGTTCCGATTCTCCGTGACTTCTCACTTGGAAATTCCTACTAATCCCAGCAAAGAAACATTCAAAACATTTTAAATTGAAACAAAACCAAACATTTTGATTGACCCGAACTGACATTTTTTTCAGATTTTTTTGGTTTTTGAAAATTTAAGATTTTGACTTTTTGTCTCAATTTGGGGCAGGAAAAATTCAGTATTTTGAAAATGTTCCCTGGACTGGAGAACCGTTTGCAGCTCAGTTTTTCTCCTGGGCCCAAGGCTGCTGGCTTAAGGCCCTTGGCATTGTTTCAATGTGAATTCTTTTTCCTGTTTTCCTGTGTGGCTTGGTCAAAACAATTTTGAGGAGGGAAATAAATGAAGAAATCAATTGGTAATACTAACAACAGCGGTAGCATGGATGCTTGGGTGGTGACCCAGAACATAACTATTATTATTCCTATTATAATAGCACCTGGAGGCCCCCACTGAGATCGGGGCCCCCCTATCATGCTGGGCGCTGCACGGGACACACAGTGAGAGACAGCCCCTCCCCAAAGGGCTCACAGTGTAAATAGAGGAGTGGGAGAGGAACTAGACACACAGAGAGGGGCAGTGACTTGCTAAATGTTGCACGTCAGAGGCTAGCACCCAGGTGTCCTGACTCCTAAATCCAGGGCCCTACCCACTAGTCCATACGGCCTCTCGGTAGCAGCCGCTGCCCTCTCTGACCATTCAGCCGGCTCTCCTTCTCCCAGATCCCAGCTGAGGTGGTTTTATTCCCAGCAGCGGCAGAGCCAGTTTTCCCAACCCTATTCCGCTCCGGAGCACGGGAGGTGCTGAGTTTGCAATTAAATCTTCTAGATTATGACACTTGTGAAAGTAAATTCTGAAATTTCCCAGGCTCATTTTAACAATTAATTTATTTGACATTACGGGCAGCCAGCATGGGAATCTCCGCTCCGCTCCTGCCTGCAATCACTTAATTAAACGGGGAGAAATTACCCCTTTGCTGTTAATTTAGATGCAAGGAGAGACATGTGGTCCCGGTCTCGCTCTGCTGCCCGTCTCAGCTCCCAAAGCAGTCCCCAGCACAGCACTCCCTGGGTTTAAGGTAGGAGTCTCTTGCAGAGGCAGCACAGACATTTTAACCAAGCTGGCAGTCTCCAGGGAGCCGTTTGTACCATTTTCCCCACGGCCCTCCCAGAGCTGGCAGAGAACCCAGGAGTCCTGGCTGCAAGCCCCACCTTGCTCTAACCACTGGACCCCACACCCCTCTCACAGCTGGGAGAGGCATTCTGTTTCTTTGACCCTCTGCTGCACCCACTAGACCATGATTCTTTCCCATCTCCTGGCGCTGCTATTTCACAGACAGTTCCAGCTTTGCTAATTCCAAGGCCATCACCTTTGACACCAAATGCGCTGGCCAGCCCCATGCCCAGAGCTCCAGGCATTCAAACATCCTGGCTGCTTCCAGCCCCTGAGAGCATTTAACAGATCGATGTCACTTCCTGCCTCCCCAGATCCCCCGGCACCTCACTGATGCCAGCAGAGTGACCTCTGCTCCTTCAGGGAGCCGGGAATAAATAACCCCCAGGCTGCCCTGAGTGTGGGGAGCTGCCACGCCTCTGTTAAAGTTTCACATGTAAACACAGTTGATGGATGATTTTCCATGGCAAAGGTTTGTCGACTCATATGAGACTCTGGAGCAGTTTTACGGCCGCTCGTATATTTTCAGCTGGCGAGGGCAGGAGTCTCAGCTTCCTGGTGTTCCACAAACCCCTCCTTTCCTTTCCAGGGGCTTCTGGTCTCTGCCCTCAGGTGTCACGGGCACGTTGCCCTAGCGGCATCCTGTGCAGCTGCTTGCCCCAGTGCAAAGGGGGCAACATTACAGAGCCCCGGCTTGACAGCTAGAAAATGATCAGATTCCGAAAAGTGTTGTCAGTTTAAAAATAACCCCCAAGTATTGGTAAAAGTTTTCCCCGAAAGTTTCCCCTTTCTAACTTTTTGATGAAAAAACACAAAAAAACCATTGTCAGGAAGCGAGAACTTTTGTTTTTGTCTAACCCCCTCCTTTTTTTTGACCAGCGCTGATGGCTGCGTTTCATGCCCACTTGACGCTGCTGTGAATGACTGCAGACGGCTGAGGGCAACGGGGAATCGTGATCCATTCCCTGTTGTCTAGTCTCAGCTTCTGGCAGCCAGAGATTGAAGGACACCCAGAGCATGGGGCTGTGTCCCTGACCACCTTGACTAAGAGCCATTGATGGACGTATCCTCCATGATCTCACCTAATGCTTTTTTAAATCCAGTTATACTTTTGACCTTCACAACATCCCCTGGCAATGAGTTCCACAGGTTGTCTGTGCGTTGGGTGAAGAATTACGTCCTTATGTTCGTTTTAAACCTGCTGCCTGTTAATTTCATTGAGTGATCTCTGGTTCTTGTGTTATGTGAAGGGGTAAATAACACTTTTTCTCCACACCATTCCTGGTTTTATAGACCTCCATCCTCTCCCCTCTTAGAAAAGAGATGACTAAAATGATCAGTCCTGGTCTTTTTAATCTCTCCTCATACGGAAGCTGTTCCACCTCCCTAATCATTTTTGCTGCCCTTCTCAGCACCTTTTCCAATTCTAATGTATCTTTTTTGAGATGGGGCGCCCAGAATTGCAGGCAGAATTCAAGGTGTGGGCGTACCATGGATTTATACAATGGCATCATGATATTTTCTGTCTTTTTATATCCCTTTCCCAATGGTTCCTAACAGTCTGTTCGCGTTTTTGGCGGCGGCTGCACGCTGAGCGGATGTTTTCAGAGAACTATCCACAGTGACTCCCAGAGCTCTGTCTTGAGTGGTCACAGCTAATTTCAACCCCATCATGTTGCATGTATACAAAATATTGTGAGGTTCAGGAAATGATGTGAACTGGCCAAATGCAGTAGATAAGAGCCTGAGAGAGAAGAAGAAATAAATATGGAGAAAGTCACAAATGGCTGTATAGGGGCAAGAGATAAACTTTTTGTTCTGTGTCTGTACAGCGCCTGGCACAATGGGGTCTGCCAGGGCTCCTAGGCGTTACTGTAAATAATGAGTAATAAGAGACAGATGCTATGTAAGGTGATAGGTAAACCTCAGGGCCCTGTCGTGCTGGATCCTGCAGACACAGAGCAAGAGACACGCCTTGCCTCAAAGAGTTCACAGGCCAAACAGCCACAGGCTGGGAGGGGAAACCGAGGCACAGAGTGAAGGGAAGTGATTTGCCCAAGGTCACAGCAGGTCAGTGGCAGAGCTGGGAATAGAATCTAGGTGTCCTGAAAATCCTTGAGGATGCCTTAGTTAACATGCGATGAGATTCTGGTAGGAAAGATGCTGTGAGAAGTGCTAATTAATACATTCTTCCCCCAATTAACACCTGTGCAGAACTTTTCATCTTCAAAGCCCTTTGCGAACATTCCCCCGTTTAATCTAGTAAAATGCCTATAATTATGTTCAGACGCAGCCTGTGAAGCCGCGGCGGATTCAGACAGAGCGAGCCAGGGCCGGGGGAGAGACGGACCACGAGGGTAAGTGGCACCAAATTGGAATATTATCCACATTTTATCACTTGGAGCCTTGCTGACAACCAGCAGTAAACATCATGATAGCTAGTGAATCGCAGCCAGCCGGCTGCCTCATCCATTTCACTTTTCTCCCCACCCCCCAGTCTCATGTGCATGAAGATTCCCCTTTCGCTCCAGGCGTCTGGGCAGCAGCACCTGGTTTTTCAACCCCGTCTCATCCGTGGTTGTTATTTCTCAGCTCTCTGAGGCTGAGCCCGGGCAGTAGGAAGCACTTAGTCCCGGAGGTGGGAGAAACAGGCTCGGCTGACGGAGCCACTCGTCTCGTTATGGGCCCAGTGCTGGCTTGGTTCTTGCGGGAGAGAGGCTGGTGCGAAACGTGATGGGTTCTTGATTGAAGTTACAAGTGCTGGCTCCCCGGTGCAGAGACACCGGCCTGGAAATGACATTTCAGCGGCTGCAGGGAGCCTGAGGCGCTGCAGCTCCATCCAATTTATCAGCTGATAAAATGGGTCACCATGGGGGTAAAAAGCCACTCATGGGCCACGCTCAATGCATGATACGTGCCCCCCCTCTGTGCAAACAGGGCCCCCCACAGGGCTTACCCGTGCGCGACAACAGCAGCAAAGCACTTGCACTAGCGGGGGGAGGCATAGCTCAGTGGTTTGAGCATTGGCTGCTAAACTGAGGGTTGTGAGTTCACTCCTTGAGGGGGCCACTTAGGGATCCGGGGGGGGAATTTGTCAGGGACTGGACTCAATGACCTTTCAGGATCCCTTCCAGTTCTATGNATAGCTAGTGAATCACAGCCAGCCAGCTGCCTCATCCATTTCACTTTTCTCCCCACCCCCCAGTCTCATGTGCATGAAGATTCCCCTTTTGCTCCAGGCGTCTGGGCAGCAGCACCTGGTTTTTCAACCCCGTCTCATCCGTGGTTGTTATTTCTCAGCTCTCTGAGGCTGAGCCCGGGCAGTAGGAAGCACTTAGTCCCGGAGGTGGGAGAAACAGGCTCGGCTGACGGAGCCACTCGTCTCGTTATGGGCCCAGTGCTGGCTTGGTTCTTGCGGGAGAGAGGCTGGTGCGAAACGTGATGGGTTCTTGATTGAAGTTACAAGTGCTGGCTCCCCGGTGCAGAGACACCGGCCTGGAAATGACATTTCAGCGGCTGCAGGGAGCCTGAGGCGCTGCAGCTCCATCCAATTTATCAGCTGATAAAATGGGTCACCATGGGGGTAAAAAGCCACTCATGGGCCACGCTCAATGCATGATACGTGCCCCCCCTCTGTGCAAACAGGGCCCCCCACAGGGCTTACCCGTGCGCGACAACAGCAGCAAAGCACTTGCACTAGCGGCGGGAGGGATAGCTCAGTGGTTTGAGCATTGGCCTGCTAAACCCAGGGTTGTGAGTTCAATCCTTGAAGGGGTCACTTAGGGATCCGGGGGGGGGAATTTGTCAGGGACTGGACTCAATGACCTTTCAGGATCCCTTCCAGTTCTATGAGATAGGGATAAATATATATATAGGCAAATAGGAGCTGAAGGTTCCCAGGCGTGACCGCTCTCCCCAGCAGGCCTTAAAGCCCCCTCCCAGGACAGCGTCCTGTGGCACCGTCTCAGCTGGAGGGACCATGCAGCTCCGTGCACGGTGCAATCCCCAGAGGGGGGGGTCTGTTACAGCCCCAGCAAGGGAGCCTGGCCCTCCGGTTCAGGCTGCAGCGACTCATCTGCCGAGCTCTGGCAGGGCCTGGTTTCAAACCGGCCTGATCCCTAGAGGCCACCTTGGCCAGTGTTGTCATGCTGGTGGCTTTGCTGGCCCTGTGGGGTGCCGGGCATTGAGCTCCTGCTGCAGCCTCAGCAGGGCAAGAGAAGGCATTTCCCTCACTCCTGATTTCAGAAACCTCTCTCCCGCCCATGGTCCCTGCACCTCACTCTTACAGAGCGGCAGCCAGGGCCAGTGGTGAAGGCTCTGGACTCAGGACACCTGGGTTCTGTCCCTGACCCTTTGTTTGGCTTGTCTAAATGCTGTTTGCAGCAGGGTCTGTGCAGCGCTTATAGGGTGACCAGGTGTCCTGACTTTATAGGGACAGTCACGATATTTGGGGCTTTTTCTTATATAGGCTCCTATTACTCCCCCACCCTCTGTCCCACACTTGCCATATAGTCACCCTGAGCACTCAGCACAATGGGGGGGGGCCCTGATCTCGGTCGAGGCCTGTGCCGCGCCCAGTGCGATGCGGCCCCGATCTTGGTTTTGCCAAAGCAGAATGGGAGCATTGGGCACTGGTATAAATGACGTCACAAGGTAGAGGGCAATGCAAAATTGCACCCAGTGTCTCCTGAAAGAAGATCCAGGTTTCTTAGTGTGTCCCCATGCCTCAGACCCACCCAGAAGCTCCACGAACTAGCAGAGCATTCTGGGTATTAGCTTGCACCTGAGCACAGCCTGAGTCCCACCTGACCTGCAGCGCTGGGTTTTGAAAGGGCTGTGAGCAGCCCCATGGTCACATCTCTGTATCTGGCCACACGATGGCCCCGGGCAGCGCTGTTCCTAGGAAATGGCAGCAGCTGGGAGCAATTGACTATCAAAATAGCTGTTCAGTTCAAGTGGAATAATTAATTTTTGAAGCTGCAGCCCAGAGCGTGGGGACATGTCCATCACACGCAGCCCAGCGCCCGGAGGAAACGTCCGTGGTGTTTGGATAAAAATAAAAGGGACCACTTATTAGCAAAGAGCCCCTGATTACCCAGCAGCTGTTAGCAAACTCTCTGGGTTTAATTACCTGTTTGCTCTGTAGAAACATGCCATAATGGCCTGCTCAGAAGATATTCAACTGCTGCATTGAAATCAAATCACAAATAAAATAAGCGTCCGTGTGGCGCTGCTCTGCAGATAAACCCAAGGTCACGCAGGGAGCCTGGGTTGTTCCGACACCGCACCTTGAGTGACAGGTGCCAATCCCAGTGTGCTGCGCTGTCCTACTGCTCTGTCCTACTGCGCTGATCACCCCACTGCTCTGTCCTACTGCTCAGTCCTACTGCACTGATCACCCCACTGCTCTGTCCTACTGCGTTGTCCTACTGCGCTGATCACCCCACTGCTCTGTCCTACTGCGCTGATCACCCCACTGCTCTGTCCTACTGCTCTGTCCTACTGCGCTGATCACAAAGCACCCAGGGCCCTGTCCTGAGCCGCCCTGCACCTTGTGCTGTCACTTCCACTAGTGCACAAGGCGTCCACTAGGATCTCTTGTGGCTAGCACCCACTTTGCACTCGTGGAAATGTCTGCCCAGGGCAGCAGGGAATCAAGCCCTTCACTCCTATACTGGATGAAATTCTCTGGCCTGGGTTACGCAGGAGAGCAGAGCAGATGATCATCTGGCCTTAAACTCTATGCATAGGGGCATCTATAATTTATACACAAAACCGCACACTGTAAATCCAGTCTCCACACCGCTTACACAATGCAGACAACCTACACCCTAGCTGAGCTGTAAACACAAGGGACCAAATTCTGCTCATTTGCTCTGGGTTACTCCACGGATTTGGGAATTACTCTGGGTTTATTCCGGTGGAACTGAGTGTCGTGTGATCTTAGCACCATTCACAACGGCAGGTGGGCTTGTGCAGTTCATTTCTCTCCAGCGTTGGCAACTTTAAAATCAAGCTTGGATGTTTGTCTAAAAGCTGTGCTCTAGTTCACACAGGAATTAACGCAGGGAAGTCCTATGGCCCATGTTATACAGGAGGGCAGACGAGATCGTAACAGCCCTGTCTGGCTTTATACTCTGTGCAGATGTAAGACCTGGGCAAATAGTGCACCCAGTCCCTGCAAATATTCATTTGAACGAAATGAACGTGCAGAGAGATTATCATGCCCCTCACCAGCCAGCAGCGTGTTATACCTGCAGAAGAGGATTTGACAGCCCCAGGCAGGAATTTAAATTCACACCTGCAAGCATTTGTGCTGGAAGTGCTTGCAACTTCATCCAATCAGGGAACAGAACTAATACCATGTGACTTAACAGCCCAATCACCAACCTTAGTGCTCAGGCTGGGGAATAAAAAGTTGGAGAAGATTTTCTTAGAATGAACTGGGAAAAGGCCGGAAATTGGGATCTGCTCATGGCTGGTCTGCAGGCAGCTACGGGCCACCAATACGTGCTCTAGTGTGAATCGTGCACTCAGCTCACGCTTCTTGTCTCTGCTTAAAGGCCCCACCAGGCCCCAAAACAATGGGGCACGGCTAGGAGGATTTGAGGGACACGACAGCTGCCTTTCTCTTGCAGCAGGAGACCTGCACCTCTAACGCCGCCGTTCCCCTCTCTGGTATTAGCCCTGACCAGGCCTGGAGCTAATCTCTCAGAGCAGCGTGGGGTTCTCTTCAAAAGCCTTGGTTTCAAGGCTTCATGTTCCTGAGTTCACCAGGGATTCCTCCTGCCGCCGGGGCTGGCCCCGGGGATTGACGTTCCTGTGAGCGCTTCAAGGGCGACGCTTTGGGGAGTAGAAAGGCACTGAGACGTCAGACTAGGGGTACGTCTACACTGCCGTTGGAGCCAGGTCTGACTGCAGCACATGGAGCCAACTGTGTGCTTAGGTGCCCACGTGTCTTTGTGGGGTTCGGAGTTCAAGGGGCTTGCACAACGCGGTTTGTTCTGCGCCGGGTTCCAATTGGCTGCGTGTAACAAGAGCTTCACAGACGCTCATCCCTTAAAGGCACAGACCCCAATTACCCCCCTCCCCCCAGACACAGAGCCCCCTTCGCCTGCAAAAACCCCTTTGGCAACTGTCTGCCCCAAGAGGGGGGTTTAAGAGCTTTCACGTAACCATTGTCTGTTCGACTAGCCACAGCCCCGCACCCGGGGTAGCTGCACCAGCGCAAACCCCACTGCTGACAAGGCAAAGGAGCTGTTTGCACGGGCAGAGTATTTCTATTTGCATTAGAGCAGCAGGTTGTGGGGCCATCTGCAATCAGGGAACCCACCTCCCCCCCCCCCCCCCCCCCCCCCCCCCCCCCCCCCCCCCCCC
>QXTE01000353.1:627599-686921 GCA_003942145.1 Platysternon megacephalum | reverse complement strand
TTTTTTTTTTTTTTTTTGCAGCAGTGTTACATCGTTAACTCATGTTTAGTTTGTGATTCACGCTGACCGCCAGACCCTCCTCCCTCGGCCATTTCCCAGCTTGTATTTATGCAATTTATTATTCCAGTCCGTAGGCCGGGCCCTGCCCCAGAGAGCTCACAGTCTGAAATAGACACAGGGTGGTGGGAGGAGACAGAAGTTGGAACTTGCCTCAGGTCCCTCAGCAGGTCCCTCAGCAGCAGAGCCAGAAATAGACCTCAGCTCGCCTGACTCCCAGGCCAACGCTCTACCCACTATGCCATACCAGGGCCTCTCACCTGGTGCCTCACCTCTCAGAGCAGCGCCACTGAGGAATTTACAAACCTGTGCTCTGTAGCAATTACCCCAGCGGGAGCTGTCCCAGAATAAAACCCCTTTCTCTCGATCTCTGCCACTTCCCATTTCCCTAATCAGCTAATTGAAGAAAAGCAATTAGAGGAAAATGCGATTGTCAGAGAAAATAAATGGAGGCGCCTTTCCCTGTGAATGGCTCTTACTTTGTAATTGAAAAAGTTATGACAGCTGCGTGTCATAAACCGAAATCATTAGCGTGTTAAGCTCAGCCAATAATGATGGTGTAATATGCCTTCCCCGCGTCATGTCAGTTACATTTATGGGGCCTGAATTGCATGCATCATGCCCCATAGATGAAGCAAGGAGGCGTGGAGAAGGGGTGGAGGTGGGAGGGAGGAGTTCTTAGTTGCAAAATGAGGCAATGACCAACTCTCAACCCATACCAAGGGGAAATGAATGTAACACCAGCCACTCCACTTCAGGAGTTTAGAGTGTGCTCCACTTCACTCAGACTGGTTTAGTTAAACCCGGGCAAGCCCCTGTGTGAATGGTCTGATTGCAGAATAAGGGTGGTTTATTTCATTTGTAGCTTAAACCTGTTCCAAAGAGCTTTTCTGCATGAGAAAGGTGCACCGGTGAAAAACATAAAACCAAAAAATGTCAGCCAAAACGGTTGGCCTAGATCTCCCATGATGCACCACGACTCACCTCTTGGAGAGACACCGCAATGTATCATGGGAGCAGGGTGACCAAACAGCAAGTGTGAAAAATCGGGACGGGGGGTGGGGGGTAATAGGAGCCTATATAAAAAAAGACCCAAAAATCAGGACTGTCCCTATAAAATCAGGACATCTGGTCACCCTACATGGGAGTCTCAGGCTGATGTGCATAACGAGTTTTTGTTTTTTTTTACAGGCAGAGTGTTTTGCTTCCCCGCCATTGCACATGGCAAGATTTCCGTGCGCTCTGCTGGCAGGTGAGTAACGCTGGGAGCAGCCAGTTCTCCAGAAATCGGCTTGTTGTCAGAACTGACTGTCACTACACGCCAGAGTGCTGGGAGCCTGGTTCAAACCCAGTCCCCGCTCGCTAGTGCCTGAAAGGCAAGCCCATGCCATTGGCCTCACAGAAGGCCCCTTGCCTCCCGTCAGGATCAGGGCCCTGGTGGGTGTTGCAGACAGAGGAAGGGGAATGGGCTGTCTTGGGACTTTGAGGAGCTGGATTCAGTTCCCAGCTCTCCCAGAGACACTCTCCAGAGCACAGTTCCCGTCTGTGAAATGGGGAATTGATTTTTCCTGTGTCTAAATGGTGAGCGTTCAGGGTAAGGATTGTCTGTACAGCACCCAGCACAATGTACCGCCGGCTCGATGGGCGCCGCTAGGTAAATGCTGCGATCAGCGGGGCCATGGCTTGTGACTTCCAGGGAAATCTTTACACCCTGCTGCCAAGAGTGATGGATAGTTCTCATGAGCAGACGATTCTTTTAAGGTCACAGCTCGCAATGGGGATGCAAACAAATCGAACCCCTCACTGCTAACCTCACTCCCCAGTTGTATGCCTCAGGCAAGTAAAATTGAGAGTCTATTGCTGGGGCGTCTCTCCAGCAGGCAGACCAGAAATAATAACCGGACTCCATGTTGCAGTGAGGTGTATTAGAGCGAAATGAGTTAGGGAAAGTTCATTGGCCCCCTGGGTGCTTTACTAATTTTGTAGTGAAAACAGTAAAGGAGAAAAAATGTTGTTTGCGGAGGTGAAATTGATTGTAATTGGTTTTGATTGTTGAGTTACCTAATGGAGTCGTGCGCTTCCTTTAAATATTTAGGAGTCTGTCATTAGATAGGTCTGTGTAGCGTCAGGAGGTTTTTTGCATTTCAGGTGATTTCTTTACCTTAGAAAAGAAAACCTTAGAAGAGATGCTGATGTTTTATCATGTATTTTATCTTTAAACTTTCTCATCCCACCGACTCTTCCAGGAGCATTCAGACCTGATAAACTCATTAGCATTGCACTTCTCTGATTTAATTCAGAAACCGTGAACGAATGTGTTAGACATAAACTGCATGTTTCCCTATGCTGTGAATTATCCCGCCTTGACGATGCAGAGGTTAACGCTTGTCAGCTATATGCAGACATTCCTGATGACAGTGGGAACTGAATTAAGGATATTATTTTGACAGCTTGACAGTAAAATCTCTGGCACTGATGTTGCATCTTCATTATAAGTTTCATTCTGAAGCCTCCTGCAAAATTCAAAAACAACCCGGGGGGAACACCCCCCTGCATTCTGGAATAAGATGGATAGCTTTTATTTAGATGCCTGGACCTCAGTTTAACAGTTCCTCTGACGAATGTCACCTCTCAGGGTGAGGTCTAGTTGTTAGAACCTGGGGCTGGAAATCAGGACTCCTGGGTTCTAGTCACAGAACTGCTGCTGATTTGCTGTGTGTGAACATGGTCAAGTCACCTTTCCTGTCTGAACCTCGCCTGTGAGATGAAGATAGTGGGACTGACCCGCCTTTCAATGTTAAGGTTAGAAGGGACAATTCTGACCATCTGGTCTGGCCCGTGTCAGGCAGGAGGTCAGAGAATTCCATTCCATGATTCCCACGTCAATCCCATAATTTCGGATTGAGCGAATGAGGAGCTTTTACAAAGATGCTCAAATTTCAGAACTTCCAGCGATGGAGAATGCACCCTGACCCTCGGTAGCCTGTTCCAATGGCTACTTCCCCTCACTGTTAAAAAGTTACCCCTTATTTCCAGGCTTAGCAGGGCTAGTTTCAACGTCCACCCATTGCATCTTGTTCTCTCTTTGTCTGGAAAACTAAAGAGCCATCTACTGTCTTCTCACCATGTAGATACTTACAGACCATGGTCAAGTTGCTTCTTAACCCTCCCTGACAAACTAAATCGATTGAGCTTTTTCAATCTCTCACCACAAGGCAGATTTTCCAGACCACGAATTATCCTTGTAGCTCTTTCCTGAACCTTTTCCATGAGAGGTAAAGCTAGCTCCCTGCTCCTGCTCAGTATGGCCCTGTCTATACACTGAGTTCACTCTCTTAGCTACAGTGTTGTACGGGGGGCTCATGTTCGGCTGCTTTCCACCCATGGCCCCTAAATCCTTTACAGAATCACTCATACAGACTCACACGGCTACCCCCTGATACAGAATCACTGCTTTCCTGGATAGAGTCTTCGTCTCATATGGCCGACGTTCTTGGTTCCTGGATAGCGTTTGGCAGCATCGAATGCCCCTTTTGTAAAGTGGTTTAAGACCTTGGCTGAAGGGTGCTAAATAAGTGCAAAATTTACACTCTCCCCCCCGCCCCCCCAATCTTCAGCATGAGCACTGAGCAGCAACCACCCTGAGCCCGGTCAGCCATGCCACCGGGAACCCAGTGGTGTATTCGATATCCCAATTGCGACCAAGCAGAGCCCTTTAGGAGCCGTAGTCTGGCTAATGCAGATCATAGCTGCTCATAACGATTTGCCACTCACCATAATTGTTACCTATGCGCTTGCCTGTGCCTGTCACTTTCCAACCCTTTGAACGGCCCCCAGACAAAGTGACTCCTGCTGGGGTGGAAGTTTAGCAGAATGTTTTTCAGGGCCGTTAACTTCTTTTTTTTCCCCCGTGGTACCTGCAGAAATAAATTCTTTAATACTTTGAGGTGACTGGGCTCCATTGTTCATGGCTGCATCCCGCTGTGGGAATGAAGACCTGGACTTTAAGTGCTGTTTAGTCAAGATTTTTTTCAGCTCTTAAAATCCCATTTTCTTGCTGTGTCCCAGAGGAAATGCATGCAGTGGGGGTGGTTTAGGATTGCTGTGGCTAATGGGGTTTCTCTGGTCTGTGACAATTCCTATACCGTTTCTGCGAAAACCTCAGTGACACGACAGAACTCCACGTAATGCTTGGAAATACTATGAATGACAGGTGCGAAGTGATTTATGGAAATTGTTTTTTAAAACGAAATGGCGCGGCATGTTACAACACAATGTAGAGATGGGAAATGAAAGCTTTTCAAATAATCCAGTCGCACAGCCCCATTTATAAAGCTCACGCGCTCGTGTATCTGTCTCCGAATCCTGGCGTGATAATCCAGCTCACATTAGTTTATTAATAAAAAATCAATTCTGGTGAATTATTTACTGAGCACTAGTTAAATATGCATGAATGTTCCCTTAGAGTAAAATATTCCCCAAATGCCTTTGGCTGTGAGCCTTATGGAAAGTCACTTTAAATCCTGGATTGTAAAGATCTGCAATGGATTTTTTTTTTTAAATGTGTGAGAACCTGCTCTGGGTATCCCAGGACACCCCACTTCAAAAAAGGAGCCAGGGGGAGGGGGGGGGCGGAGTTTTGATGCAGACTAACGTGTGTTTATCTTCTCCTACCAAAGACCCCAAACTGACCCCTGCAAGTTCTGCCAGAACCCACAGTCCTAGGGCACAAAGTGAGACACTTCACAAACAAGTGGAAAGGAAGATTTTGTAAAGTGGAGCTATAAGAACCCCGGCACCAAAGGGCCTAAGGGATTAAGCTCCTGGGATGGTGCCCAGAAAGCTGTGGGTTCACCGCTCTGCTTGGCCACAAACTCCCTGTGTGACCTTGGGCAGGTCCCTGTATCTCTTTGGGCCCCAATTCCCATCTGTAACTTGGGGAGAATGATCCTTTGGGGAAGCACACGGCAGGATGGGGCCCTGATCTGGGTCAGGGTCTGTGCAGCACCTGGCGTAGGGTTGCCAACGTTCTGATTGTCGAAAACTTAACACCCTTGCCCCGCCCCTTTCCCGCCTGTTCCTGGAGGCCCCGCCCCTTTCCCCACCCCTTCTCTGAGGCCACGCCCCCTGCGCACTCCATCCCCCCTCCCTCTGTCACTCGCTCTCCCCCACCCTCACTGAGTCGCTCATTTTCACCAGGCTGGGGCAGGAGTTTGGGGTGCGGGAGGGGGTGAGGGCTCCAGCTGGGGGTGCGGGCTCTGGGGTGGGGCTGGGGATGAGGGGTTTAGGATGCAGGAGGGGGCTCAGGGCTGTGGGAGGGGATGCGGGGTGTGGGCTCTGGGAGGGAGTTTGGGTGCTGGAGGGGGCTCAGAGCTAGGGCAGGGGGTTGGGGTGCGGGTGGGGGTGCAGGCTGTGGGCTCCACAAGGGAGCTTGGGTGCCAGAGGGGGCTCAAGGCTGGGGGTTCAGGTGTGTGGGGGGGTGAGAGCTCCGGCCTGGGGTGCGGGCTCTGGGGTGGGGCTGGGGATGAGGGGTTTGGAGTGCGGGAGGGGGTGCGGGATGTGGGCTCTGGGCGGGTAGTTTGGCTACGGGAGGAGGCTCAGGGTGGGGGCAGGGGGTTGGGGCGCGGGAGGGATTTCAGGGTGTGGACTCCAGGTGGCTCCCGGAAGCAGCCAGCATCTCCCTCTGGCTGGCTCCTAGGCAGAGGCGCGGCCACGGGGTCTCTGTGTGCCGCCCCCGCCCGCAGGCGATGCCCCCGCAGCTCCCATTGGCAGCCCCCTGGCCGCCCTCCAGCCTTAGGGACATGTCACCACTTCTGGGAGCCATATGGAGCTGGGTAGGGATGGGAGCCTGCCTTAGCCCCGCTGCGCCGCTGACCGGACTTTTAACAGCCCGGTCAGCAGTACTGATCGGAGCCACCAGGGTCTTTTTGACCTGGCATTCCAGTCGAAAACCAGACGCCTGGCAACTCTAAGTCGGCCCCGATCTCGGTCGGGGTCTGGGCAGTGCCCGGCACGACGGGGCCCTGATCTCGGTTGGGGTCTGTGCAGTGCCCGGCACGACGGGGCCCTGATCTCGGTTGGGGTCTGGGCAGTGCCCGGCACGACGGGACCTGATCTCGGTCGGGGTCTGGGCAGTGCCCAGCACGACGGGGCCCCGATCTCGGTCGGGGTCTGGGCAGTGCCCGGCACGACGGGGCCCTGATCTCGGTGGGGGTCTGGGCAGTGCCCAGCACGACGGGGCCCCGATCTCGGTCGGGGTCTGGGCAGTGCCCAGCACGACGGGGCCCTGATCTCGGTCAGGGTCTGTGCAGCGCCCGGCGCGACGGGGCCCCGATCTCGGTCGGGGTCTGGGCAGCGCCTGGCACGACGGGACCTGATCTTGGTTGGGGTCTGGGCAGTGCCCGGCACGACGGGGTGGCAGGTCTGGGGGTGGGCGTGGGCTGGAGGGTGCCCGGGGAAAACGCCGACGTTATTTTTGTAGCAAAGCAGACCAACTGGTGAGTGACTTCTTCAATATCTCGGATTGCGCCCCAGCTTGTTCCCGCGGGCCAGCACTTTAAATAATGATTCTACACTACAAATAAGTCGTAAATGAGAGGAACAGAGTAGAATTTAATTATATCAATTAAATACAGTCTATTGTGGTGCCGAAAACAAGACACAGCGGTTTAGCTGCATTTATTATGATTATTTTTAAATAACTTGGGAGTAACCTTGATTTGCATATTTGGCTATAAACATCCGGCCTGCATTGTTCCCCGCAGCGGGAGAATTCTGCTACCGGCGGCGAGGGCTCCGCCGCGCGCTCACCCGGGAGAGAGCGGCGCTCAGGAATGAGAAATAGCTTCGTTCATTGCACAGAACTGCCTCGCTAGCTTCCAGCTCTCGTTACCGAAGAGTCTCACACGCTGTTCATCTATTGAGCCTCATGGCACCCATCGAAGTCAGGGCCATGCGAATAGTTCCAGATCCCGGAGGGGGAACTGAGGCCAAGAGAGACACAAAGGGCAACATTTTCCAAAGTGCCTACGTGACTTAGGAGCCAAGATCCCATTTTAAAAAGTGACTTAGGGGCCTTTGACCATTTTACCCTAAGGGCTAGATGCACAGAGGGGGCTTAGACTCAGCAGTGCCTGCTGTGCTCCCCATTCTGAACCTCCTGCAGCAACGACTGGGTCGCCCAAAGCAGGCAGTGAGCTCTGGGGAGCCTTTGCCTAGGGCCCGCTTTGGAAACCTCAGGTATTGTATGCAGGAGACGTAGAAGGGGCATACGTTTACAGACTGCAGCTGAGCACCCAGGCCTAAGGAAATGCATGAAAAGCCCTTGAAGCTGCTCTGGGATGAATCCGCAGAGCCTGGCAGCCATTCATACTTGACACAGTGATTCGGCCACATAATTTATTTCTTTGCAATTATCTTCTCGCTTTATACGAGAGAGACTGAGAAAGAGAAGAGGGGCTAGGGAAGGGCTGAGTCTGAAGAGGGCTCGGTGAAATAAACCGTTTCTTAAATATGGATCAGTAAGAGAACATTAAAATCAGCCACGAGCAGGGAATTTAAAGTAATCAAATTTTTATGAGCTTGAATCCCATGAATTTCAATCTGGTGCCGTTTTCAGATCGTCTGGTTCCGGCACTTTGGATTTATCCTTCTGAGGAGTAGAACTAGCAATGGGGCAGTGAAAAAATGCAGTTTCTTTTCTCAAGCAGTCCTCTCTGATCCCTGTGGTGTATTTTTCTGTAGGCCTATTCCTCTAATGAGAGCTGCTGAAAGTCAGGGCTGGGGATTTAACTTGCTTTTAAACTAATATCAACATCTGTCAGCGGCAGCTTTAAGAAACTATGGGCAACATAAGGAATTAATAACGATCTCGGCCTGTCCATTTAAACGAATGCGCTTTGGCAAGTGAACCTGGCTTAGACTACTACGTTAAAGAGCCAGATCTCTCGCTGGTATGAATTGACAGGGCCCTGTTAACGTTGATGGAGCGGCGTCAATTTACACCAGATGGGGGGAGGGATAGCTCAGTGGTTTGAGCATTGGCCTGCTAAACCCAGGGTTGTGAGTTCAATCCTTGAGGGGGCCACTTAGGGATCTGGGGCAGAATTGGTCCTGCTAGTGAAGGCAGGGGGCTGGACTCAAGGTCCCTTCCAGCTCTAGGAGATAGGTATATCTCCATTTTTTATTATTATGGGGATCTGGCCCCATTGACTTCAATGGAGCTACAGCTGATTTACACCAGATGGGGATTTGGCATGTGCTTGTGGAATTCACTGACATACGGGGCTGAATTCTGTGCTTAGCCACACAATGCAAACGCCGTCTGTTTTTTAATTTCATTTTTGCCAGAAGCTGGGAATTGGCCACTGGCGGAAGACAGGATACTGGGCTAGATGGACGTTCTTATGTCCCCATTGCAGGTGTGATTCTATTATGAAGTGGATTCATTTGGGATTGGCAGTGGTTGGGAGGCCAGGTACCGAGGAGATGAAAGGCCTGGTCACCCCTTCCTGGTGCTGATTAGCAATCTCCCCCCACCCCCAGAGGGAGCATGGAATTGTTCCATTCGAGTGTTTTATTTCCAAAGAATGACTTGCATTGATCGCAGAGCAGAGACTGGCCAGGCCTGAGCAATCAATGGAATGATTAAATATGCGCCGGGACATATGCGAGCGTGTGTGAACACACGCGCACACCCACAACCCCCCCCCCCACCCGCCTGCTGGCTGGTGCTGTGATATGTTGATTCGCAGCAGCGGCATGAGGGTTTTAGGGAAACATGCACAATTACAGATACACCTGCGGGTGCGAATGCACACACACAGAGTGCACATGGATGTGCATACATGGCTGCCCACACTGGGAGCATGCACATGCGTGTTTGTGCATGCACACTCACACACCACTGGATGAGCACAGAGATGCACACACACACAAAATGGTGTATCTGGGCACAAGCATGCCCAGATGTTCACACATACACACAGACTGACATGCAAAGCTACATGTGCACACACACACATGGGTGAACATATACACACACACACGGGTGAACATATACACCTATATACACACACACACACACATGCGGGTGACTATATACACCTATATACACACACACACACAGACAAACACACACACGGATGTTCACTAGTTGCCCACATGCACCCCACGCCCCCTCCTCCCACAGAAAAGTGGTAGCCAGGCCTCAGGTGCACCCCTCCCCACTTTGATTTAAGCAAATCCCGACACAAATCCACCCAGATCCCTTTGCTTCAGTTTTGTACCATGCCGCATGTGCACACGCTCCAGCCGTGTGAGCTCGGAGGAAACCAGCTCAAGACAAGCTGCTGCCCTAAGCAAAGCTTCAGTGCGCTGCCCGTCTCCTCATAGGTCTAGGGTGGCAGACTTGGCCTGGCTGCGGGGCGTGGACCAAGTCTAAGTGAGTGGCATTGCGACCCGGTGCACGGGGCTTCAGGGCCACTCAGACTTGGCCTGGCTGCCCCTCTGTCATGACAAATATGCTGCCCTAGGCAGCTACCCAGGAATCTGCCACCCTGGACAGCTGCCTAGTTTGCCTATAGCCAGCACCGGCTGCACTGCAGGGCTCCTGCAGCTGACGCGCGCCGGCTGCAGTCAGAGAAAAGCCATTGCACTGCAGCGCTCCTGCAGCTGACGCGCTCCGGCTGCGGTCAGAGAAAAGCCATCGCACTGCAGCGCTCCTGCAGCTGACGCGCTCCGGCTGCGGACAGAGAAAAGCCATCGCACTGCAGGGCTCCTGCAGCTGACGCGCTCCGGCTGCAGTCAGAGAAAAGCCATTGCACTGCAGGGCTCCTGCAGCTGACGCGCTCCGGCTGCAGTCAGAGAAAAGCCATTGCACTGCAGCTCTCCTGCAGCTGACGCGCTCCGGCTGCAGTCAGAGAAAAGCCGTTGCACTGCAGGGCTCCAGCAGCTGACGCGCTCCGGCTGCGGTCAGAGAAAAGCCATTGCACTGCAGCGCTCCTGCAGCTGACGCGCTCCGGCTGCGGTCAGAGAAAAGCCATCGCACTGCAGGGCTCCTGCAGCTGACGCGCTCCGGCTGCAGTCAGAGAAAAGCCATCGCACTGCAGCGCTCCTGCAGCTGACGCGCTCCGGCTGCAGTCAGAGAAAAGCCATCGCACTGCAGCGCTCCTGCAGCTGACGCGCTCCGGCTGCAGTCAGAGAAAAGCCATCGCACTGCAGCGCTCCTGCAGCTGACGCGCTCCGGCTGCAGTCAGAGAAAAGCCATCGCACTGCAGCGCTCCTGCAGCTGACGCGCTCCGGCTGCAGTCAGAGAAAAGCCATCGCACTGCAGCGCTCCTGCAGCTGACGCGCTCCGGCTGCAGTCAGAGAAAAGCCATCGCACTGCAGCGCTCCTGCAGCTGACGCGCTCCGGCTGCAGTCAGAGAAAAGCCATCGCACTGCAGCGCTCCTGCAGCTGACGCGCTCCGGCTGCAGTCAGAGAAAAGCCATCGCACTGCAGCGCTCCTGCAGCTGACGCGCTCCGGCTGCAGTCAGAGAAAAGCCATCGCACTGCAGCGCTCCTGCAGCTGACGCGCTCCGGCTGCAGTCAGAGAAAAGCCATCGCACTGCAGCGCTCCTGCAGCTGACGTGCTCCGGCTGCAGTCAGAGAAAAGCCGTCGCACTGCAGCGCTCCTGCAGCTGACGCGCTCCGGCTGCAGTCAGAGAAAAGCCGTTGCACTGCAGCTCTCCTGCAGCTGACGCGCTCTGGTCAAGACACTCAGAGTGATTAATTCAAACCTTTATTTGAGCCAAAAGCGTAGCTTGCAGCTACGATTACTGTACAAGCAACAAATGACAGGTAGGCAGAAAAAGACAATGGCCCGTTCCCGTCTCCTTGGGCGTGCGTGTAACCCTCACACCTCCTGGGTGTGGTATTCTGTCCCATCGAGTGGCACCGAGACCACTTAGAGAGAGAGATTCATGGGTCTGCTCTACAGCCTTAGCTAAGGGCCATATGGCTTTTAGCTCATGCAGCAGAGGCTCATGTATTAAGCTCCAGAAGTCCCAGGTTCGATCCTGCCCGCGGGCGACCGGGGTTTGTCAGTGTTACATAAACAGATCACAATGAATTCCTCCTACGATGTTCTAACTTCTCCCTTACAGTCTAGCACAATGCCTAGCATAGACCCATCCAAATGATAGAATCATAACGTGCCTCCAGTCGGCAATAAGCATCATGTGCCCTATATCGCTCACACGGGGGGGAGGGATAGCTCAGTGGTTTGAGCATTGGCCTGCTAAACCCAGGGTTGTGAGTTCAATCCTTGAGGAGGCCACTTAGGGATCTGGGGCAAAATTGGTCCTGCTAGTGAAGGCAGGGGGCTGGACTCGATGACCCTTCGGGGTCCCTTCCAGCTCTAGGAGAGAGGTATATCTCCATATATTATTATATTATATTTATATTATGTGCATGCCTCAGTTTACACAACTGTTCCTGTCTACTCTCCTTTCATATTAGTCTGTCGCTTTGCTGTCTGGTTCATTTCCATTGATCATGCGCTGAGCATGATCTACCTCTTAGGCACTGTAGGGACTTTTCTGGTTTTCCTTAGTTGCCTTTTGGCATATGTCTGCTGTACCGATAGCCTCCACGTCTCTAGGGAATATCCTCTGTGGGCAAAACATCGCTTTGTCCTGCACAGCAGCTGGAAGCATCGCAGAGCGAGTTTACATAAGGACACGTCAGCAAGGCAACAGCCGTGCCTGGCAAAGCCTAGGCCAAAGCCAGCCAGCTGAGCGCCACTGTTAGCCAAAGAGACTATACCTGACCTTTGCTTACGCTGCTTCCACCGCCAGTGCTTTCCATTTGCTAGGCAGCATCGGCCGTGGAAAATAACCAGGAGGGCTTTTTTTGTTTTGTTTCAGCAGGTGGCAGGGTCTGGTATTCCCGTAGGGCTGGGAAATGCCACAGGAAACGTAGGGTATGTCACCCGGGCAGTCATAGGGTGTGAGTGCCGCTGGTAGCGCTGTACCTGAGCTGGCTTCGATCCAGGGCTTAATTTGTAATGAAAGAGGTGCCGCAGCTCAAGCAATGTTTTTACATTCACAACAGATGCAGCAAGCCCAGAGATACCGGGCTCTGGACTGTCAGGCCCAGAGGCGCCGGGCTCTGAACGGCCAGGCCCAGAGGTGCCGGGGCTCTGAACCGCCAGGCCCAGAGATACCGGGCTCTGGACTGTCAGGCCCAAAGGCGCCGGGCTCTGAACGGCCAGGCCCAGAGGTGCCGGGGCTCTGAACCGCCAGGCCCAGAGGCGCCGGGGCTCTGAACTGCCAGGCCCAGAGGTGCCGGGCTCTGAACTGCCGGGCCCGGAGGTGCCAGGGCTCTGAACTGCCAGGCCCAGAGGCGCCAGAGCTCTGAACTGCCAGGCCCAGCGATACCGGGGCTCTGAACTGCCAGGCCCGGAGGTGCCGGGGCTCTGAACTGCCAGGCCCGGAGGTGCCGGGCCTCTGACCTGCCGGGCCCGGAGGGGCCGGGCTCTGAACTGCCAGGCCCAGAGGTGCCGGGCCCTGAACTGCCGGGCCCGGGGGTGCCGGGCTCTGAACTGCCAGGCCCTGTGGTGCCGGGCTCTGAACCGCCAGGCCCAGGGGTGCCGGGCTCTGAACTGCCAGGCCCAGAGGTGCTGGGCTCTGAACTGCCGGGCCCGGAGGTGCCGGGCTCTGAACTGCCAGGCCCGGAGGTGCCGGGGCTCTGAACGGCCAGGCCCAGGGGTGCCGAGGCTCTGAACCGCCAGGCCCGGAGGTGCCGGGCTCTGAACCGCCAGGCCCGGAGGTGCCGGGCGCTGAACCGCCAGGCCCGGAGGTGCCGGGGCTCTGAACGGCCAGGCCCGGAGGGGCCGGGCCCTGAACTGCCAGGCCCAGGGGTGCCGGGCTCTGAACCGCCAGGCCCAGAGGTGCCGGGGCTCTGAACCGCCAGGCCCAGGGGTGCCGGGGCTCAGCCCTGGCACAAATTAAGCCCTGCTTCAATCTAGCTCGCTCAGATACCAGAGCGGTGAGGCCAGACCAGCCTCTGTGGTACTGCAGGCGGTACGAGGCCATCTGGAACCCTGGGTCATTAGCCCCCCTGAATGCCCTGGGACCCGAGTTAGCGCTAGCTCAGGTATGGCTCTGTCAGCGGCATCACATCCCTGCTGGCAGCGTATAAACACCCTTGGGGGCCTGCGATGTTCTGGTGGGGGCCCAAGGCTAATGCTGCCGCTTCGTTTCTGAGTCAGCTGTGCGGGAATCGTCAGTGACAGACGGTTTTTCCCCTGCCGGGATGGATGGATAGAAGGGTGGGTATGGGGAGGGATGGATGGATAGAAGGGTGGGTATGGGGAGGGATGGATGGATGGATGGATAGAGGGGTGTGTATGGGAAGACAGACAGGTGGGTATGGGGATAGATGGATGGATGGATAGAGGGGTGGGTATGGGGAGGGATGGATGGATAGAGGGGTGGGTATGGGGAGGGATGGATGGATAGAGGGGTGGGCATGGGGAGGGAGGGATGGATAGAGGGGTGGGTATGGGGATGGATGGATGGATAGAGGGGTAGGGATGGGGATGGATGGATGGCTAGATAGACGGGTGGATATAGGGATGGATAGACAGACAGATGGGTATGGGAATGGATGGATAGATAGAGGGGTGGGCATGGGGAGGGATGGATGGATGGATAGAGGGGTAGGGATGGGGATGGATGGATGGATAGAGGGGTGTGTATGGGAAGACAGGCAGGTGGGTATGGGGATAGATGGATGGATGGATAGAGGGGTGCGTATGACGGGTAGAAGGATATGGCTATGGATGGATTATGGCTAGGGTAGATGGCTAGAGGGATGAGTATGATGACAAAAAAGGACCTGGGGGTTACAGTGGATGAGAAGCTGGATATGAGTCGACAGTGTGGCTTGTTGCCAAGAAGGCTAACGGCATTTTGGGCTGTATAAGTAGGGGCTTTGCCAGCAGATCGAGGGACGTGATCATTCCCCTCTATTCGACATTGGTGAGGCCTCACCTGGAGTACTGTGTCCAGTTTTGGGCCCCACACTACAAGAAGGATGTGGAAAAATTGGAAAGAGTCCAGCGGAGGGCAACAAAAATGATTAGGGGGCTGGAGCACATGAGTTATGAGGAGAGGCTGAGGGAACTGGGATTGTTTAGTCTGCAGAAGAGAAGAATGAGGGGGGATTTGATAGCTGCTTTCAACTACCTGAAAGGGGGGTTCCAAAGAGGATGGATCTAGACTGTTCTCAGTGGTGGCAGATGACAGAACAAGGAGTAATGGTCTCAAGTTGCAGTGGGGGAGATCTAGGTTGGATACTAGGAAACACTATTTCACTAGGAGGGTGGTGAAGCACTGGAATGGGTTCCCTAGGGAGGTGGTGGAATCTCCTTCCTTAGAGGTTTTTAAGGCCAGGCTTGACAAAGCCCTGGCTGGGATGATTTAGTTGGGGTTGGTCCTGCTTTGAGCAGGGGGTTGGACTAGATACCTCCTGAGGTCCCTTCCAACCCTGATATTCTATGATTCTATGACAGATACATTCACTAGCGAGACACCTGACCCAGCTATTCCAGCAGCCGCCCAGCAGCTGTCTCCTTAGCAAGGCTGAAACCAAGAGGGTCGGAGCAAAATGTCTCTAATGCCGAGCAGTGAGCAGGGCCCCACTGCCACTCCCTCCATGGTCACGGCGGCTCCACCTGCAGCTCTCAGGGAAATGCTCGTGATGAAATTCCATCACACCCAAGGAGCAGGCTGCTCCGCGGAGGCGTGTTGGCATCACAAGGAGTGGGCTCCGTTAGCTGCAGTACTGTCCTTCAATTCATCAATAATGGAGCACTCACACCGTGGGTGATAGCAGCTGAATCCCGGCTTTCGACTCCCGCCCCCGCTCGCGTTGCTGCCGATGTAGAGAACAGTTTCGTTCCAGACCCCTCGCTGGCGTCTGTGCTGAGCGTTAATGGGATTTTCAAGCCGAACGGGCGTGGGCGGGATGGGCGAGCGCAGGGAGGTGGGGGCACTTCCCTCCGCCTTGTCTCACAAGCCCAGGCACCAGAGCAGCGGAAGTGGAAGGCAGCAAATTCAAAACTGATGCAGGGGAATACGTTTTTTCCCCCGCCCAGAGCACCACTGGCTGGTGGAAATCCACTGCAGGCTCTGGGCGTAGCGGGGTTCAGAAAAGGCCTGAGCATTGATATGCCGAGACAGAGCATCCAGGGTTATCACGAGAAAGAGTTTTGCCCGCCCCCCACCTGCCCCCGCTTCAGAGCATGAGCCCATCCCTAGCTATTTTGGGGTCAGGAGGGGACTCTTCCTGGGGGTGGCGTATCCCATCTCTGCAAGGTTTTATGCGGCTTCCTCTGAAGTGCTGGGGTCGGTCCAGTGGGCTGGATTAAACCTCTCTGCCAGTCTGGCCACCCCAGCGTTCCCATGAAGGGGTCCCGGGGGAGCTGGCTGCTTAGGGGAGGGAGAGGGGCACAGTTCGACGGAGCAGAAAAATCACTCCTGAAAAACTCCCAGGCCAAGTTACTTGTGCACCTGGGACACGGCCCGGCTTTGATCTGCCCATACTGAGTGTGACGAAGTGAGAATGTTTTGTTGTGTTCTTTGAATACGGAGGGGGAAGGTTGCAGGGGAGCTTGGCTGGGACTGCCTGCATTGGGGAAGGAAGGATACCTGAGCATGTAACATGAGAACCCAGGAGGGGGGTTGGAGACCAGGTAACACCTCTGACCGGGAACCTGGACAAAGGACAAAGCCTGGGGGAGGAGCCGTGGGGGAAGGGAGAAAGGAGACGCCTGGAAGGGGTTGTCAGTTTTTTGGGAAGCTGGCTAGGAATGAAGAGGGGACACTGACGGAGCTGGGGCTTCCCAGCGGGGAGCGTGACCTCCCTGGGCCCCCCAGATAGACCTAACTAAAGGGGATCCTGTTGTCTGTACTGGCAAGACCTGTTTTGGACTGTGTTCCTGTCGTCTCAATAAACCTTCTGTTTTACTGGCTGGCTGA
This sequence comes from Platysternon megacephalum, assembly GCA_003942145.1. NCBI lineage: Eukaryota > Metazoa > Chordata > Testudines > Platysternidae > Platysternon > Platysternon megacephalum. The sequence goes on along the minus strand of QXTE01000353.1, from coordinate 670,838 downwards.
GAGTTATGGTGAATCGCAGAAAGCTGGGGGTGCAGGGCCCGGACTCCCCCACACTCCGTGACACTGAGCAGTCAGCCCGACTCTTCGCTAGGTCATTACAGGGCCGCCTCCAAGCACCCACGTGGAGCCATCGGGGAGGCGTTATTCTTACACGGTATTATGTAGCACCTGCCTCTTCAGCAGCGAGAGAGTCCCTGCACCAAAGCGCTCGGAGTCAAACAGACCCCGGGGCTCAGGAGAAGGGACTCACCCAAGGAGGCCAATGGCCCAACTGGGAACAGAACTGGTGTCGCTGGGCTCCCTGGGCCCTGAGCTAACCAGCAGGCTGTGCAGCCTGTCTGTGCGCTGGGAGCGTCCCCATTATCAGCTATGTAAACTGAGGCACCCGGCGGTGAAGTGAGTGGCCCAAAGTCACCCAGGAGTTTGTGGCAGAAGCAGGAACTGACCCCAGCGCTCCCGAGCCCCGGCCTTAACCCCAAAGCCAGCCTTCACTGGCAGGGCTGGCACGCCGTGGGCGGAGGCCCTGTGTTCTCTGGCTCGTCCCTGCCGGCAGCCGGAACGCTGGACAAAGGCCACTTTCCTTCTGCCTCTCTGTGTCCTATCAATATGCAGCTGCAGGTGTCGGGCTTGGGAGTCATCTGGATGTCAGCTCCCGCAGCTGGCATTGGCGCTAATGAGACCAGACAGCAGATGGCCAGGGCCGCCACACCGGTTCAGCGTGGCCCCTGGGATGGGAAAAGCGCCTGCTCGATGGCACAGAGACCAGGCAGCGCCACGTTGGTTAGAGACGCCGAAATCCCTCCTGGGCGCTTGCTTTGAACACACATTGTCTGTCTGGCCCGGTGGAGCGCCAGCGCTGAGGGCGGTTGGCTCTAGCGCGCTGTAACTCTGCGATCAGCCAGCCCCTGGGCTCCGTTACGGGTGACCTGTGTGTGTAGCTAGGTCTCACTGCAGTCTAATTGGGAACCGCCCTGCTGCTGCCGCACGGCCAGCTCCTCCCCGGGACCCTACACCGCTACCAGCACTGCAGCTACCGATAATGACAGGAGAGCTGCCTTGGTGCTGACCTCCCCGACCCAGGGGATTAGGAGGCGCAGGGACAGCTGATTAGAGCACTCGAAGTTCTCTGTAACCATCGCAGACGTGTCCCATTAAAACGTGGGGGTGTCTCCCACGCCTCTGCTAGCTGCCAGGAAGCTGAGGATAAAAGATACAAGGTTCGAGGCTCCATAAAAAAGCGCAGCCGGGCTTGATGGCTTCTGTGCCACACTTGGAGTTTATAAAAGTCTCTAATTATCATGTTACCACCTCCCGCAGACGCAGGGTGAGACATCGACTAGCCACACAAACAGGAGCTGCAAAGCCAGAGTGCTGGCGCACAGTCATACGGGGGGAGGTTCTGCAGAACAGAGCTTTAGAACGTCCCCATAGCAGGTTATGTACAACCCCCTGCCGGGGACCTCACACCTAAGCCTCACAGCAGCCCTGGGATGGAAATATCACTGCTCCTGGTTTGCAGATGAGGAAACTGAGGCACAGAGAGGGGAAGTGACTTGGTCAAGGCCACAATGGGATGTGGCAGAGCTGGGAAGAGGAACCCAGGCGTCCTCACTCCTAATTCACCGCTGCTCTAGACCCCACTCACCTCCCAGAGCAGGGACTTGAACCCAGGAGACTTGACTCCCAGAGCCCCTGCTCTAGCTCGCTAGAGCCCACTCAGGTCCCAGAGCTGTGGCTAGAACCCAGGAGTCCTGGCTCACTGTTTGCACCAGGGAGGGCAAAGTGGGTGCAAACTGCTGTCAGGTCAGCCTGGTTGTGCTTTGCATGCACTTTTCACGGGGGTGAATGGCTGCAGCGGTTGCAGGACAGCACAGAACCCGGCCCTTTGCATTCTGTGCAGGGCTTTACCGGGCCCGGGGTCAGTTAGAGCAGCCTCAGGGCTGCTCTAACTCACACTGTGGCCCCCTGGGAGCGGAGAATAGCCGCAGTGCAATGCCCGACACCCCCTACCTGCCAGGGGGCTGGGAGTAGGGTGGGGACAGGACTCCCCAATGGGCAGGGAGGCCCCTGTGCAAGAGAGGGGTGCAGGTGATTCTCCAGGAGGTGTATCCCCCTTTACGCTACCGGAGCAGCACAGAGTGGGGCCTGAGTATAGCCCAGGATCGGGCCCTCAGTGAGTGTCAGTGAGCAAAAGCCACCAAGGGGCCTCGGGCCTGAGTGTGTATCTGACGCAGACGGGACTGCGGGGGGAGCCCTGCCTCTTCCATGCTGAGCTGCTGCTGCTGCGCTCGGCTCCATGGGAGCCCTGCACAGATGCAAAGCAGCGAATCCCTCACCCGCGCTCCCCCTTTATTGCACTTGGCGCATCTCAGCTCTGTCACCATGACAGCCGCAGACAAGCAACCCCCAGTGCCACTGCGGTCTGGGCTTGACGTTTTCTGTTGCTGCTTCATCCTCTTCCCTTCGCCTCCTCTCAGGGGGGCCGCACAGGGAGGCGCTTGTGCTGCTCACAGTGCAGCTGGCACTGAGCTCCGTGTCCTTGGTGAAATGCCAGGCACGAGGGGCCAGGGTGTGCATGAGAATCATTCCCAGGCTGGAGCTGGGGCCAGGAGCGGGGACCCTGGCTACCCCCCGCCCCATCGCTAGCCATAGCATGGTCTGTACGGGCGTCTCCGTGCACTCCTGGTGCAGTTCCCTGGTGCTGATCCACTGCACAGGTACGAGACGGGGGGGGGGGAGGGAGTCTGCATTGTGCAGATCTGGACAGGCCCTTCCCCAGCCACACTCCAAATCCCGATTCGAGTCAGTTTCGCTGTCGCCTGGGAACGGGCGTGAGACCAGCAAATATTTAGGCGGGTCTCTTCCCTGCGCAGGTTGGGGGGCTCCTTCTGGGCAGTGTAGCCAAGCCCGGCTTCCCCTCAGAGCGTTCTTTTTAGAAAAGGCCTATGGGCCCAATTCCCTGCACCTTTGCTGTCGTTTACACTAGTGCAAAAGTGAGTGTGAAACACGGCCATTCTGCTCTTCACCTTGCACTAGTGTAAATGACAGCACAGGGGGCAAAGCCCTGGGGATTGGGGCTGGGGGCGGGGAGGGCTGTCCAGACCTCAGCCAGATGCCCAGTCTCTCTCCTGTTCCTGCCTTCCACCGCATTCTCTGATTCTTGTTCTGCATCTGCAGCTGTCATCTCTGCCTCTCCCCTGCTCCTGGCTGGGCTCCTTTGCTGCCACGGTGCCCTTGTAGGGTGACCAGACAGCAAGTGTGAAAAACCGGGACAGGGGGTGGGGGGTAATAGGAGCCTATATAAGAAAAAGACCCCAAAACCAGGATTGTCCCTGTAAAATCGGGACATCTGGTCACCCTAGGCTCTTGGCTGCTGTCAGGACATCAGCGCTCTGGAAGCCTGCACACCTGCTCCAGCTCTTTATTTATTTACTGTATCCCACAGCTGTGTGTCCCCCCCACTCCCCTGTTGTGCACGTGCGCGCACACGCACACACACACACGAGCTGGAGGCATCAGCCTGCTGCAAGGTCGCAGGAGTCCCCGCATGACAGGGATTTATGGCTCTTGACGGCGAGAGACACACACCGGTAGGTTAATGTAATTTGCAACTGGCCAATGATTCCTTAGCCTCAAAGTCATTCGCCTTGGTGCGCCTGACTTGCTGCAGCACAGGATGGTCTCAGCTCCTTCCCTGCAAAACATGGGCATGACGAACTAACCGTCCCCGGCTGCAGCTGCTGGAAGGGGCTCACAAATCACACCCAACCCGATGCCCTCACCACTCTACAGACCTTGCAGAGAGGCACAGATGTGATTAAAGGAGCTGGGTGGAGCCCAAGGCTGGTGCAAGCTTCCAGGCCTGGGATTTAATGTATAAAACCAAGCCTGAACTGAGCGCAGCACAGCCAGTGACTGAGCCCCCTGGATCCATCTCAGGAGGGGCTGTCCCCACAGGTGGTGGTGGGGGGGGGGACTGGCTGCAGATCAGAGGCCCTGACAGCCACCCCATAGTGCTGACACCGGACAAAGCTGCAGCTCTCTGACTGGGTATAATGATGCCCTGCCCCCGGTAGGGTGACCAGATGTCCTGATTTTATAGGGACAATCCTGATTTTGGGGTCTTTTTCTTATATAGGCTCCTATTACCCCCACCCCCTGTCCCGGTTTTTCACCCTTGCTGTCTGGTCACCCTGGCCCCCGGATGGGTTGGTCGCAGAACCTGGGAGCTCTGCTGGAAGATGAATCAGAGGGGGGACAGTAATACAGAATGGGCTAGAGAAGATAAATCAGCGGCGCCTGTTTGTCCTTCCTCATCAGCTGTGCGTGCCTGGGGTAGGCTCTCCTTGAGCGAGGGGAGCTGGAGGGATTCACAGACCTCCTGCAGGGCACAGCTGTGTCTGGCCTGTCAGCAGCTCCTTCCACCCACGGGGAGCCGCAGGAGAAATGGCCACAGAACAGCCAGGCAGGCTCCTGCGGACAGAGCCGGGGGCCACGGGGCTCTTTAAGCTTCGCCAGTCGGCGTGGACTAGTGCGTACCGGAGTACGTCATTGCGCCAGCTCTGAAACGGGGACATGGTGCCTGCCGCCCCCTCTTGGACAGCTCTAGACGCGCTCGGCCCCGCCGCCCCCATGTCACACGCTCAGGATGCGTCTCTGTCCCCCCCCCAGCCAGGAGGCCCGGGCTTCGTCAGGCGTCTGCGAGATGGTTCGTGAACTTCTTTAGTAAAGTAATTAAACTCGGAGGAATATTCATTTATCACAGAGGAAAATTCATCGCAGCCCGCTCCGACGTGGCCTGAATCTCATCCTGCCTGGGCAGAACGCGGCTCCCTAATGAGGAGGCCGCCGCAAATGAGAGGCTGTGACAGCCCCTTGGCCCCCCTCGCTCGCCGCAGCAGGAGGCCAGCCTTCTCAATCAGGGCGCTCAGGTCACGCCAGGAGGCAGAAATGGTTGGATTGCAGCAAGGCAGCTCCATATGAGACGTCTCTCTCCAGTAACTGAAGCTTTAGGAAGGTATGGGGGGTTCCCCCCCCCCCCAATATTGGTGCAAAAGCTCTAGTGTAACTGTGGTGCATGGCTGGCAGGAGAGAGATCACTTGATCATTGCCTGTTAGGTTCTCTCCCTCTGGGGCACCTGTCATTGGCCACTGTCGGCAGACAGGATGCTGGGCTGGATGAACCTTTGGTCTGACCCTGTACGGCCGTTCTTATGGGTGCCAAAGGAGTCTTGCCCCACTGCAGCTTTCCCTGGTTGGAAAGGGTGAGCTGTGCTGTCCATGCACTAGGGCACAGCAGCACGGCAATTGCATCGGTGTAGCCAAATTAGTGCACAAATCCCGTGTGCCCTCAAGACCTCGACTGACGTCTCAATCAACATGCTAGGGTCACACCGGAAGCAGAAATGTTTGTATTTCTGCAAGTCACTCCCCTGCCTCTTGGTCTCTTTCCTTTTTCCTCTGTGCAACGTGGGAAGGGAAGGACTGTGGAACTCATTGCCACAGGATCTTGCTTAGGCCAAAAACGTAGCAAGATTCAAAGAGGGATCGGATATTTCTGTGGCTAGCAGGAATAGTCAGTATTATATAAAGGGAGACTGCCCCCTCATGGCCCCCGACCCTGCTCCCTTGTGACCTACAGGGGCCTTCATATTGCTATCATTGCTCTCATTAAACCGTCCACAATTTCCATTCACTAACTGGCCAGGATTCGGTTTGTTTGTCCTGAGTGCCAGCAGGCACCGCAGCCAGGTGCCACCGCCCCTGTCAGGCTGGATACCGCAGTCTCAGATGTGGGTGGAGGGTAAGGAAGAGAACAGTGCTCAGAGTAGGGGCTGCTGAGAATTATTTAGGCAGGCGTCTGCCTCTATATTTCAACGGCCCCAAATTAGCCGAGCTGGCCGCCGGGCTGGCAGGAGATGAGAAGATGGCGAGAAGCAGTCGGGGTTTGCATTAAGCAAATCGCAAATCCTTCAGCAGCTGGTGATGATGTATTTTAAATTAAAACATTCCGTTAATTCCTGCTGCTGCCAGCCCTCCGTCCCCACTCGGTGGCTGTTCGCTCCGGGAGAAGCGATTCCTTAGCAGCGGGTGGGAAGATCTGGCTAGGCAAGAACAAAACGGGCCTGTCTGTATTGCAAAGCCACGTCAGTTACGTAGCATGTTTTATTCACACAAGAGGAAGGATGATCCAGTGTGTAGGGGTGGGGAGGAATAGCTCAGTGGTTTGAGCATTGGCCTGCTAAACCCAGGGTTGTGACTTCAATCCTTGAGGGGGCGATTTGGGGATTTAGTTGGGGTTGGTCCTGCTTTGAGCAGGGGTGGGACTAGATACCTCCTGAGGTCTCTTCCAAGCCTGAGATTTTTAGGATTCTATGACTCGGGTTCCATTCCCCGCTTTGGCAAGTCACGTAGCCCTTTCCACTGGTGTAGTGGCCATGCAAGGGGGCGCCCGGCCTGTCTTGGCTCTGTCCCCAGATGGGGAGCAGCACACTAAGGGTACGCCCGTACTGCAATCCCCGGACGTGACTACAGCTGCCTGCATCTAGCTAGCTAGCTCGGGTACTAGAGTAGGGTTGCCAACTTTCCAATTGCACAAAACCAAACACCCTAGCCCCTCCCCGTCCCCAAAACCATGCCCCCTTCCCCCTCTCTTCCCTAAGGTCCCGCTCCCTACATTCCCCCTCCCTCGGTGGCTCGTCTCCCCCACACTCACTGACTTTCACTGGGGCAGGGGATTGGAATGTGGGAGAGGGTGAGGGCTCTATATGGGGGTGCAGGCTCTGGGGTGGGGCCATAAATGAGGGGTTCAGGGTGCAGGAGGGGCTCAGGACAGGGTTGGGGTGCAGGAGGGGCTCTGGGCTGGGGCAGGGGAGGAATAGGGCTCTGGGGTACAGGGGGGGGCTCAGGACAGGGTTGGGGTGCAGGCGGGGTATGGGCTCTGGGCTGGGGGTGTGGGCTCTGGGGTGAGGGGTTTGGGGTACAGGAGGGGGCTCAGGGTTTGGGGGGGCTCAGGACAGGGTTGGGGTGCAGGGGGGGTATGGGCTCTGGGCTGGGGGTGTGGGCCCTGGGGTGAGGCCAGGGATGAGGGGTTTGGGGTGCGGGAGGGGGATCCGGGTGTGGAGGGGCTCAGGGCTGGGGGTGTGGGCTCTGGGGTGAGGCCATGGATGAGGGGTTCAGGGTGCAGGAGGGGACTCCGGGCCGGGGCAGGGGGGAAAATAGGGCTCTGGGGTACAGGAGGGGGCTCAGGGCTTGGGGGGGCTCAGGACAGGGTTGGGGTGCAGGCGGGGTATGGGCTCTGGGCTGGGGGTGTGGGCTCTGGGGTGAGGGGTTTGGGGTACAGGAGGGGGCTCAGGGTTTGGGGGGGCTCAGGACAGGGTTGGGGTGCAGGCGGGGTATGGGCTCTGGGCTGGGGGTGTGGGCTCTGGGGTGAGGGGTTTGGGGTACAGGAGGGGGCTCAGGACAGGGTTGGGGTGCAGGGGGGGTATGGGCTCTGGGCTGGGGGTGTGGGCTCTGGGGTGAGGCCAGGGATGAGGGGTTTGGGGTGAGGCCAGGGATGAGGGGTTTGGGGTGCAGGAGGGGCTCAGGGCTGGGTTGGGGTGCAGGAGGGGGCTCAGGACAGGGTTGGGGTGCAGGAGGGGGTATGGGCTCTGGGCTGGGGGTGTGGGCTCTGGGGTGAGGCCAGGAATGAGGGGTTTGGGGTGCAGGAGGGGGATCCGGGTGTGGAGGGGCTCAGGGCTGGGGGTTGGGGGCATGGGCTTACCTCGGGTGGCTGCTGGTGAGCGGCACGGTGAGGCTAAGGCAGCCATGTGACACAATTCTACCCAGTGCCTAACCCGGCCAGTGACACGCACAAGGCACGACACGTGCGGTGCTGCACGCTGCACTACACACCAGCCCAGCCGCAGACACACTTTCATCCCCAGCACCTGGCCGAGGCGGTGCTGTCCCCGTCCCCGAGTGAACTCGCAGGAACCCCAGCGCTGGCGGGGACGGAGGGGCGGCCCAGTGGTGCTCTGCAGACCCCGTCAGCAGTGGGCTTGGCAGAGGCTCCCCCACATTGTCCGCCCCCTTGGGCTGGGAACCGCGGCGATGGGCTCACTTGGCGCTGGCCTGCAAAGCCGCCGATGGGCTCGGGCTGGTCACCCGACGTGGCACAATTTGGCAGCCAAGTGGGGAACGGGCCAAACCGTGAATGGAAACAAACAGGTTAGATAATAGGGTGGGGTGGGTTGGTACGGCCAGGGCTGAGCTCCCACTCCCTTCTCACCAGCTCAGCCCTGGTGGAACAGGATAGATAGACAGACAGGGGCATGGACGGGGGCGGGTGGGGATAGATAGATAGATAGATAGATAGATAGATAGATAGATAGATAGAAGGGGTGGATGGGGATGGATAGATAGATAGATAGATAGATAGATAGAAGGGGTGGATGGGGATGGATAGATAGACAGACAGAGAGAGTGTCTGGGGATGGATAGATAGAAGGGTTGGATGGGGATAGATAGATAGATAGATAGATAGATAGATAGATAGATAGATAGATAGATAGATAGATAGAGGGGGTGGATGGGGATAGATAGAGGGGGTGACTGGGGATGGAGAGATAGAGGGGTTGGATGGGGATAGATAGATTAGATGGATGGTGTGGGGGGGGGAGAGAGAGATAGAAGAATAAACGTAATTCATCCTGCAGAACTGCCAGCCCATTAACTTTCATGAGCATAAATATTCACCCTGGTTGTTAGGGGCTTGGCAAATGAGCTGCACTCGCTGAATCCTTAACACCTCTCAGTGTCTGGGCCCCGTGGGCGCTGAGTGTGATACGTTGTTGAAATGCTACAGTAGCTATGACCTCCCCAGACGCCACCTCTCCAGCAGCTGTGGGGCGCCAGGCAGCGTTCGCAGAGGGACGGCTCCAGCGTTCAGCCGTGGGGGTGGCTCCCTGCCTTTGCATTGCAGTGACATCGGGACGCCCCCCCTCGGGCCTAGGGGCCACTTTAGGATGCCACCTCCCGCTCCCCCACCCCATGTTTACCCCCCCCACCCCCAAGGCCTTGGCACTGCTTAAATCCCCCCAGGGGTGCGAGAATCCCGGAGCAATGTCCACCCCCCACAGGGCTCTGTCTGGCCCAACGGGCGTGGGCTGGGAGCGCCGGCCTTTTGCTCAGTGAAATGGCCATGGTGAGACGGGGCCATTGGCACATCCCCCCTCACCGTGCCTTGGCACATTTAATTGCCAACACAGCAAAATGTCTGTCCCCATCTGGAGTACGAGGACACGGCTCCTTTCTGCGGGAGAACAGACTTTCCCCCCAAAATGGCATCTTTGGAAAGGATGCGCCAGATACACAGATCTGCACCCAGCACCCAAAAGTGTTGCACACACACACACACACACACACACACACACACACACACACACACACACGCGTGCACAGAGAGACACAGACACACACGCACAGCTATGCACACCCATGCCCGCAGACAAACACACGCGCGCGCACACACTCATGGAAAAACCGACACAAAAACAGAGGCACGTTTGCAAAGACAGAAATGTAGCAATAACTTCTGCAATTTATGAACTCGTTTTAAACACATTAATTATCACCTAGCACATTGTGTTAGATTCAAGAGGGTTATTAGCAAAGTGTCTGGACAGGAATTTTCCACTAATTAAAGCAATTTGACATTATTTTTAGTTTTGACGTTACATTTTATTTGCTGCTAAATGCTGTGATGTTTCAAGTTTTACCCACTGATTAGCACTTCACAATTAATGTTCGCTCATGTCATTCAGCAGCCGCAGACGCACACACGTGTAGTACACACTATTAAGTTGTTTCTTTAATTTGTCAGGATAATTTCATGTTTTTGAGATGCCGTCCTCTAAGGAGAGTGGGGCACAAATGTTTGTAAGCAGGGTCTGAATGAGCTCTCCCCTGACATCTAGTGGTGAGCTGTGGAAAAAGACTTCAGAAGCTGATCTTGTTTGCATGGACACACCCACCCTGCCTAGGTGTTCAGCATGATGGGATTGCTTGCCCAAATGATCCCTGGTGGCTGGTGTCGGATCCCCAGTCTCCTTGTTATTTGGCCAGGAGTAATAAAGGGTTGTTATCCTTGTTGTGTGGACTGAGGGCAGCAGAACTATATCTGGCATACACCAATGGAGGGACTCACCCTCAGCTGCATGGCACTTTATAGGCAGGGGATATGGGTTCCAAAGCTAAATGAGCAGAGAGAGGGTTGTTATTTGGTTGGTCCTGGTCTAGGGATGCTGTGTGATCCTGTCTCCATGGTGAATTTAGATTCAATTAAGAGTCTTGTTACATGCTGCAGAGCTGAAATCACTGATACCTAGGTCTCCAATGTGGGTGCCATGGTGCCCACCAGGGTGTTTAAGTGTACCCATGTACTGGTTGGCCTTTTTTTTTTTTTTTTTTGCTTTGCTAGCAGCACTTGGCTTTTTTTTTTTTTTTTTTTGGTGCCCACCAGATGAAAAAGGTTGGGAACTACTGTATTAAACCTACTTTAGGACAGTGTCTCTATTGCAATAGATTGACCGATGTTCACCAGTGGTGACAAGTGAAATCACTGAAAGCATCTTGGGGAGTAGACAGCTGGTGGAGAGGCGTGGCCGGCAGGGTAGCTGGTGCCGGATGGGGGCGGCCGGTGGAGAGGCGCGGCCGGCAGGGGAGCTGGTGCCGGAGGGGGGCGGCCGGCGGAGAGGCGCGGCAGGCGGGGTAGCTGGTGCCGGATGGGGGCGGCCGGTGGGGAGGCGTGGCCGGCAGGGTAGCTGGTGCCGGATGGGGGCGGCCGGTGGAGAGGCGCGGCAGGCAGGGTAGCTGGTGCCGGATGGGGGCGGCCGGTGGGGAGGCGTGGCCGGCAGGGTAGCTGGTGCCGGGTGGGTGCGGCCGGGGGAGAGGCGTGGCCGACGGGGTAGCTGGTGCCGGGTGGGTGCGGCCGGCGGAGAGGCGCGGCCGACGGGGTGGCTGGTGCGGGATGGGTGCGGCCGGGGGAGAGGCGCGGCCGGCAGGGTAGCTGGTGCCGGATGGGGGCGGCCGGCGGAGAGGCGCGGCCGGCAGGGTAGCTGGTGCCGGATGGGTGCGGCCGGCGGAGAGGCGCGGCCGGCAGGGTAGCTGGCGCCGGATGGGTGCGGCCGGTGGAGAGGCGTGGCCGACGGGGTAGCTGGTGCTGGATGGGTGCGGCCGGTGGAGAGGGCTGGAGCAGAGCCCTGCAGAGGCGTGGCCGTTGGGGCGACGAGTGAGTGCCCGAGCAGCGCGTGTAAGGTGCCTCCTTTCCCCCCCTCCACACAGGGTGGGAGGTGAACTCTGCGGATGCACCTCTGAACTCTGGAGCTGCACTGGCCAAGGACAGCAACTGTGAGTGGGGTACAGAGAAGGGCCGGGCACATTAAAGGGACTTTGGGGTTTCTGGACTTAAGACCCTGAGGGGAAAAGGACACTGCCCAGCTTACTGGGGGTGAGTCTTTTGCTCATGGTTTGTGTTTATGAACCCTAGTTGTGGTGTTTTCCCAAATGAATGCTGAGTTACTTCCCTCCTTTTATTAAAAGTTTTTGCTACACTCAGACTCTGTGCTTGCGAGAGGGGAAGTATTGCCTCTTAGAGGCACCAGGGGATGGTGTGTAATTGTCCCAGGTCACTGGGTGGGGGCTCGAGCCGGTTTTGTGTTGTATTGTTGAAAAGGACCCCCTAGATCCTGAACCCGGCCCTTGCTGCTGCTGGCTCCACCTGGCAGAAGGGGCACAGGGTAAATAAACTTTCTGGGGCCAGATTCTCGGCAGGTGTAAACTGCTCTCATGTCAGCGACAGCACAGTGGAGAGGCCGTGAGCTGCCCCAGCCGAGGAGCTGGCCTGTTAATTAGATTTCGCAGACTGGAGGGCCACTGGCTTTTACATCCCAAGCACCCTCTGTGGCAGTGTTTTGGGACGTTTAACATCCTTTCGGTTCTCTTACTCGCATATTACAAGAGCAGAGGCTACAGACTGCAAGGAGGTGATACACCGCTCTGGCTGGAAAGTGGGTGGAGGCTAATTTGGCGCTCCCTGATCAAACTGACTGTTTTGTGTTATCGTTCTGGGCTAGCAGCTCCCGGCTGCAGGCAGGGGCCATCGTTCTGGACAGAACACACAGACAGGCCCTGTCCCCACAAGGTGGGATCAATGCCCAGCTCCAAATCAGGCAGGAATTTGAGTGCCCTACCCACCAGACTATTAGCTATTCTGATCTTGTCTTGGGCATCCTGCAAGGATTCTGGGCTAGATGGTTCATTCCTTGGTGCTAGGGTGGGATGGAGACCAGACCTTCTCGGACCTGAGTTTGTTGTGTTTATGGTATACAAACAGAGAAGTTAGATAAACACATAAAATACTCTTTCTGGAAGCTTGCAACGCCACACAACTTTCTTTCTTAAAATCCAGAACCTTAGCACACAAGAACCAAAACCAGAGAGAGACAAAGCAGGCTGCTCCATAAAGCAGCGAGGCACAACTCACCTCACCTTACTCTAAGCTGGTGAAAGATCCAGCTTCATTCTACTCCCTTCTACAGAGCCCGCTGGCCTGCAAGCAGGATGAGAAATTAAAATGACAGCTTGTAATTTTAAACACAGTTTTCAATACACCACAGAGTTTAAAACTAGAGAAGTCCTGCTGCTGTTAGCAGAATTACTCCTGATTTGTACCAGTGGGAGCAGAGAAGCAGGTCTCACTCCCCACAGATCCACGCCCAAGAGGCAGCATGTTTTAGCATTTCCTCTCCGCCTGCCTCCCATTCACAGGCTGTGCTGCGGGAGCAGGGCCAGTTCTAAGGTCCCATTATGGGTGGGTGGGGGAAGTGGGTATTGAAAAAATCAGACAACGGTTAAGGAATCCAGGATCTAGTTAAACCCTTGGAAACTATTGAATTTTAAGAGTTTAAAGAAGTGAAATTTGGCTACTGTGTCAGCATTTTGCTGTGGTTTATAATCTGTCTAATTGACAAAGACTCTCCAATTGGCGTCTGTTCCACTGCTTCACATTTGATCATGTTGTCCATATTTTGGCCTTTCTGACAATAATTTTGGGGCCCTTGAAGATCATTTTGGGGGAAGGAAAAGTCCCATTTGCCCCCCCACCCCGGGAGAGCCGGGCTGGGTGGGAGCTGTTCCTCAGTCTCTGCGTCTTTCCTTATAATTGAATTTTCCTTTCAATCGGCATGTGGGTGAATTTCCGTGGGTTTAACCCTTCTGGATTGGTTTTATCTGCAACTGATTACAGGTAACTTCCGTCCGATGGAGTCTCAGCATTTGCAGAAATTAATTAACCCGCCAATTTGCTAAATGCATTATTTGGGGGTGGGGTGGGACCCGCCGATTTGGGGCATCAGAAACCTCTGTGCCACTCAGGTTACGTCTGCACGAGCGAGCGTACAGCGGCCCAGCTGTATCGATGCAGCTGTGCCCCTGTACGATCGCTCGTGTAGCTGCTCCATGCCGAGGGGACAGAGCTCGCCCGTCGATATAATGAAATCGTGGCTATGTTGGCGGGAGACCGCAGATGTAGCGCTGTGCACACTTATGCCGGTGAAACGTATGTCGCGCCGGGGGTGTTTTTTCACACCCCTGAGCGACATAAGTGTTGCCAGCCAGAGGGGTAGTGTAAACGTGGCCTTAGAGACAGGAGGGTTGGTTCTCAGGGCACAGACTCAGTGGGAAGCATCTGTTTATGCAGGCGTGGGCGTGTGTGTGTTATACTCCACAACGTGTCCCCCCCCCAAAAAATGACTCCAAAATTTTTCTTTTATCAAAATTTTCTGCACATTTTCTGTTTTAAAAAAAGAAAAAACCCCCAAAATAATCATTTAAAAAAACAGATTTTTACTGGAAATGGAAAATGGTCGGTAGAAGCCGGAGCCTGTGGCGAAGGGGGCAGGTGTCTCCGGGGTGGTTGCTTGTGGAGTGGCTGGAATTGCAGATGCTGCTTCCCAGAGGTCTTTGTTCGGTTATAAGCTCATGGTTCTGGGCCCTTTGCCAGAGGCGCCTGCAGCCCCTAGCAACTCTTCCTGACGTGCGCAGGAGAACCGAAGAGCAGATTTATCCTGCTAGAACCCGCCGATTGCGACTCGCCGCACTTTGCTTAGCTGGCCTGGAGGAGCTGTTTGTCTGGGGAGAAGCTCGGCAGCTCGGCCTCAATTGCAGCCTTTGTGTTACCGCCAGGACTATTCGACCGACGGACGTTAGTGGCGCTGAGACGGGCCAGGGTGTGTCACCCACAGGAATTTCCCTTTCGTCTCAGATCTCTCTGGTCCCACGGGGAGCAAGTGACCCTGGGCTCGACGGGTCCGACTTGGTGGTGTTTCTACCATGCTGCTTCCACAGACCCCCGGCCAGAGCGCAAAGGCTCCCGTGCTCTGGGAAAGCTCCCAGGACCCAGCGTGCGGACTCATCGCCGAATACAGTGCTGCAGCCTCTGCTCTCCCAATCCTGAGATCTTCACACACTCCGCTCTGCTGGTGCCCCTCAATCCTGACCCACAACCCCCTGCTATCCCACCCACCCGTGGGCTCCCTCCCACCCTAGCTCTGCCAATATCCTTCAGTCCTAACGTGCAGCCCCCGGCCTTGCCCACCCACCCACAGCTCCCCTGTTACCCAGCCCTGGCCTGCCCTACACCCAGCTCTGCTGATTTCCCCTCTGTCCCAGCCTGCAGCCCCTCCTGCTATTCCACACAAGATAATTGTATCCAGTGTGGGCAGTAGTTTGTGATGTGCAAAAACAGGGATTGAACCAAGATCAGCAGAACTGGCTTAATTTGTAAACCGAGCAAGTTCCCACTGCATCACAGTCAGGACAGTTTCAGATCAACGGGTTCTTAAAATGAACATGCGGGTCCCCATTGGCTCGTTCATCTCTCTGGATCGTTTTCTCTAGGCGTCTTTCCCCTCCGCTTTGACCCTGGGGTTATTGCCTCCCGTGACAAAGGGCTGGTTTTTCCACTTTGTTTCTGTTATTAGACATGTGAAATGTGGCCCATTTACAAGATCTGTTTGCTCTTTTGGTGACAGGACAGAAAATGGAATGCAAATCCCCTTTGCCCAGCTGGGAGCAGGATGTGGAGTTGCACGGGGACGTGCCAGGTGGGGCTGGGAGGATATTTACACGGGGGGGAGCCTGTTAATGTTTAGGTCCCAGAATTCCAAGGCGGGCGTACAGGCCTGTTACTCTTAACCATTGTGCAGAGAGAGACCAGGCGCCGCTGTGCTGATTTGTACCCGCTGGGGATCCGGCCTGGTATCTCCTCCAGGCCCTGGGGACCCAGTTCGGGGTTGTGCAGCAATCCACACCGGTGCAGCATGAGTGTGGGGTGGAATGGTTGTGATTTGCACTGTCCTGCTGCCGGGGGACGGGGAACGGGGGCTACCCTCTTGCAAAGCCAGGCAAAGGGAACGGTTCCTACCTGCCGGCCAAGAGGGGTAAAAGCCCTGGAGGAGCCATAAAAGCTTTAAAGGTCAATGACACCATTTCCGCGAAGGGTAATGATGGAGGGAGGCAGGAGACGCTGCCAGGCTCCGGAAACATACTCTCCTAAATGGGCACCACATGCAAATGAGCTGCCTTTTAACGACCACCCACAGCCAGAGACGCAGAAGTACAAGCTGGGTAGGGGTCCCCTTGCTGTTGGTTACGGCAGCCCCCAGACTCAGCAGCGAGTCCAGGTTTCTAGTCTGGCTCTAATTCGAATGTATCAAACCGGCCCTGTCCATTACGTAGCCCGAGTGGCTGCTCTTACTGGGGCTGCCGGAGGGGAGGAAGAGGGTCTCCGATGATCACGATTTCAGTCCTTCTGACAGCAGAAAACACAATTTGGGCAGCATGTAGGGGTGCAGCTGGGGCTGCGGTTCAGGAGTGAGGGGCACCGGCAGAGCTGTGGGGTGGGGAGCCCAGGGCTGGGATAACGGGGGGCTGCGGTTCGGGAGTGAGGGGCACCGGCAGAGCTGTCGGGTTGGGGAGCCCAGGGTTGGGATAACGGGGGGCTGTGGTTCGGGAGTGAGGGGCACCAGCAGAGCTGTCGGGTTGGGGAAGCTCAGGACTGGGATAACGGGGGGCTGCGGTTCGGGAGTGAGGGGCACCGGCAGAGCTGTCGGGTTGGGGGAGCCCAGGGCTGGGATAACAGAAGGGCTGCGGTTCGGGAGTGAGGGGCACCGGCAGAGCTGTGGGGTTGGGGAGCTCAGGACTGGGACGCAGTATTGAGTCCAGCAGCCAGGCTGATCAGAGCAGGGTTGGTGGCACCACCTCCTGATAGAGGCCAGCACCAGCTGCTCCAGAAGATGGCGCAGGAAACCCTGCAGTGACTGGCCCTTCCCAGGGGAGGTGCCCTCCTGCTGCCTGCCCGCCACAGGGTCCCCGCCCATCATGAGAAGGGGGAGCGCTAGTCCCTACTTTATTTATTGCATCCTAATCTCCGGGGGCATCTTTGGGGCGGCAAGTTAATGGCACTTATGGGGGGGATAAATTGGTTTTACGAGCCGGGAATTGAATGGAATGTATAATTTTACTGTTATGTAATGGAAACGTGATGAAGGCTTTTATGAGGCCACACATCTTTTTAATGTGTCCAGAAACAACAATAATAAACACAGCAGTTATACAGACTGACACCCCCCCTCCCGGCTCCAATACCAGTGTCTGATATAATCACAGTTCCTACACGCCCCAGCTGCACCAGGACAGCTCCCCGCCAGCCGCTGCTTCTGCCCAGTGAAAGCAGATAGGAGGCAAACTCTTCCAAACAGCTCCAGCCAGTGGGGCGAGGAGAAAGATCCCAGCTAAAAGAGTCACCCATGAAAAAAGCCTTTTTGAATGACATGGAGATTTCCCTGGGGAGTTTCTGTGTAGTTTGAAATTTACCAATTTTTGCATGAAAGTAAAAATTTCAGGTCTCTCTTTTTCACCCCCGCCCCCGTTGCTCTTCCCACCTCCCCCCTTCCCCCACTTTTAAAAGAGGGGGAAAACCCCTCCTCCCCAATGGAAACAAGCAAACAAAAAGATTGGAATGAATTGAAAGGGACATTGTTCATTTCAAATCAATTTGCTAAAATATTCATAAAAATGGAAAATTCTGGAAAAAATTTATACCAAGTTTTTTTCCCCCCATTTCATCCAAAAATGTCCCACAGACAATAATTCCCATGTTTTGTCCCGGCCGAGCTGCTGTGATTGTTTAGATTACAACAGTGCCTGGGCTCCCCAACCTGCGTGCCATGCATCAGAGACAGAGTCCCCACCCTAGAGTGCTCACAGTCTGAACAGACGGCAGTGTGAGGGGAAACTAAGGCAGGGAAGGGGACTGACTTCCTCAAGGTCACCCAGCAGGGCAGTGGCAAAATGAGGATTAGAACCCAGGGGTTCTGAGTGCCCAGTTCAGGCCCAACCCAGAGTCCTGGCCAGCGGGCCATGCCGCTGCTGCATCTCCTACAGGTGCTTTGCCCACAGTCTCCTTTCTCCTCTCTCTGCCTCCCCCAGTTCAGGTTTCCCAGGAGAGGGGGCTGGACGCCTGAGACACTTCAAGTGGAATTGCACAACCCCCAGAGAATAGACCCGTGCTCGCCCCTGGGGAAGACGGCCCCCAGTTCTCTTGGCTGGCACAGCTCCGGTCTCTCCCCTGCAAATGCCATTAAAAACTCATGAAATTTGCATGCCATTAAACATGAAACAAAGCTGAAAATAAACCCGCCACCGCGCCTGGTGAAATATTTATTACAGGGAATAGCCTGAGAGTCCTAATGCCACTGATGTGGCGGCTTCTGCCACAGGGTTCCCGCGCTCGGCCAGGCCCCATGGGCAGAGGCCCCATGAGGTCGGATCAGGGCAAGTGGGTCCCATGAGCTGCTCTGTGCAGCTACGGGAGCTGCACATGGGATGAATCTGGATGTGTGTGGTATGCACGTGTGTGTGCGTGCCTTTTTCACCTGGGCGTCAGTATTGTGTTTTAATTACAGCTCCATGTCCCGTTTCTCCAGCCGCACGCGCTGTTCCTGGGCAGAGTGTTGGGCCCCAAACCGTTCTGAGACACTCGGGTTGGGTTTATTTGTGAATATTTGTCTTCAATTAATGGGGGGTGGGGAGAAGAAACTGGCTCGGTTACTATGGCAACAGACTTCTTAGTGATGGGAGAGGCTGCCGCCATGGTTACAGACAGTTTGGGGAACCCAGGGAATAGCTGGTTTCTTTGATACCAAGCTGATGCCATGGACTTCAGCAGGAGATTAGCCTGAGTGAGGATTGCAGCATGGGGACTCAGCTGTTTTAGGGTGAAATTCACCCCTGTGCAGAGCTCTGACAACCACAAGTCCTGGGCATGGGAACCACTTAAATACATCCCTATGGATCCATCGTCACACAGCCCGTTTCCTCTCCATCTGTCTGTCTCCAGCCATTCCTGTCTGTCAGTCCATCCATCCCCATCCTCTCTCTATCCATCCCCATACACACCTTCTCTCTGATCCATCCATCCATCCCCATCCTCTCTCTATCCATCCCCAGGCACACCTTCTCTCTGACCCATCCATCCATCCCCATCCTCTCTCTATCCATCCCCATACACACCTTCTCTCTGATCCATCCATCCATCCCCATCCTCTCTCTATCCATCCCCAGGCACACCTTCTCTCTGACCCATCCATCCATCTCCATCCTCTCTCTATCCATCCCCATACACACCTTCTCTCTGACCCATCCATCCATCTCCATCCTCTCTCTATCCATCCCCATACACACCTTCTCTCTGACCCATCCATCCATCTCCATCCTCTCTCTATCCATCCCCATACACACCTTCTCTCTGACCCATCCATCCATCTCCATCCTCTCTCTATCCATCCCCATACACACCTTCTCTCTGACCCATCCATCCATCCCCATCCTCTCTCTATCCATCCCCATACACACCTTCTCTCTGACCCATCCATCCATCTCCATCCTCTCTCTATCCATCCCCATACACACCTTCTCTCTGACCCATCCATCCATCCCCATCCTCTCTCTATCCATCCCCATACACACCTTCTCTCTGACCCATCCATCCATCCCCATCCCCTCTCTATCCATCCCCATACACACCTTCTCTCTGACCCATCCATCCATCCCCATCCTCTCTATCCATCCCCATACACACCTTCTCTCTGATCCATCCATCCATCCCCATCCTCTCTATCCATCCCCATACACACCTTCTCTCTGACCCATCCATCCATCCCCATCCTCTCTATCCATCCCCATACACACCTTCTCTCTGATCCATCCATCCATCCTCATCCTCTCTATCCATCCCCATACACACCTTCTCTCTGACCCATCCATCCATCTCCATCCTCTCTCTATCCATCCCCATACACACCTTCTCTCTGACCCATCCATCCATCCCCATCCTCTCTCTATCCATCCCCATACACACCTTCTCTCTGACCCATCCATCCATCCCCATCCTCTCTCTATCCATCCCCATACACACCTTCTCTCTGACCCATCCATCCATCCCCATCCTCTCTATCCATCCCCATACACACCTTCTCTCTGATCCATCCATCCATCCCCATCCTCTCTATCCATCCCCATACACACCTTCTCTCTGATCCATCCATCCATCCCCATCCTCTCTATCCATCCCCATACACACCTTCTCTCTGATCCATCCATCCATCCTCATCCTCTCTATCCATCCCCATACACACCTTCTCTCTGACCCATCCATCCATCCCCATCCTCTCTATCCATCCCCAGGCACACCTTCTCTCTGACCCATCCATCCATCTCCATCCTCTCTATCCATCCCCATACACACCTTCTCTCTGATCCATCCATTCATCCCCATCCTCTCTCTATCCATCCCCAGGCACACCTTCTCTCTGACCCATCCATCCATCCCCATCCTCTCTATCCATTCCCAGGCACACCTTCTCTCTGACCCATCCATCCATCTCCATCCTCTCTCTATCCATCCCCATACACACCTTCTCTCTGATCCATCCATCCATCCATCCCCATCCTCTCTATCCATCCCCATACACACCTTCTCTCTGATCCATCCATCCATCCATCCCCCTAGACACTCTCTCTCTCCCCGCATCTCAATTGAGCAATCTGTAACCCTTGCATTAGGTGCCATGAGGCCACATAAACGGACATGAAGCTGAGTGACTGGCATGGTCTCTGCTTTGGTGGGCAGGATGTGACGCTCAGTTAGGGAGTGGGGTGGATTGTCTCGTGAGCCAAGGCATGTACTTTGTTGGGCTGAGTGGGAATTAAGAGGCGCACCAGGCGAGCTGTCGGAGAACAAGGAAAGGGTGGCTACTCCAAGCAAGGAGAGGAGTTATTTAGTGAGACACATGGGTCATGAAGAGGGCTGATGGGAAACAACCCCCAGCAAACAGGGGCAGCAGCTTGAGACGCTGCAAGCAGAACTGGATACAGCCCCAGAGGAAAGATCACTGTGGACCTGGAGAAGGCCGTGCTGCCAGTTCTCATGGGCTTATTGCAAGTCACAGACTGTTGGGTGTTTTCCTAGCCTCCAGCTCTGAGAGCCATGTGAGAATTTCAGCTTTTGAGTGTTTTTAAAACGTACATTTCTAGCCCTCATGGCTGCAGAGAAAACCCTGAAAAAGTGGCCGGCACATGCCTAACTGCTCAGAAACGAGCAGGAATATGAAACATCCCGTCTTCCAAGCCAGTCTCATGGGTTTGGGGCACCTGGCTCCTGAGATGTGAACACTGGGGGCTCGCAAGGGGCAAGAAACTAACGGTCACAGACCCCCTGTTCTGTTTGCAATGTGCCGCCTTCGGGGAGCTGGATTGTTTTGGGCTGTCTGCCCGGGGGGCCCTGCCCTGAATTGTACTGTTGTGTCCAACACCCTTTACTGATTGCTGACGCGTGTGACCTCCTCCTGTCCGTGGGGCCCCAACACTGAAAGAACAAGTGGACCCCCCGAGGGCCGGTGGCGCCTGCCACTTTGACATTTCGCCGTAGGCGTTAGACGTTTGCTTTGGAGGTTCAGCGGAATTTGTTGGCATTTCACCAGAGCGCGGGGTTGGGATTTTAAAGGCGCCTGTGCAGCTATTCCGCTCTGCCTGCATTCGGACACTCTGGGGGGCTTGGTGGTTAGCCAGCCGGAGGGATGGAGCAGGAGTCCAAGGAATCGCAAGGAGCCTTGGTACTTTCCACGACAGGGCCAGGACCTTACTCGCAGCACATAAGTGGTCGCGTTCCCCGCCCTGGACTCAGAGCTCGCTGGAGTCCTGCATTAGCGTCACGCTGCTGTGATTCCATAAGGTGCCGTGAAGGGCACATCACGCTCTGCAGCACTTTTCATTAAGCCAACAACAATTTTCATAAGCAATTCATCAAATTCCGCCTTTATTGGAAATTAAGAGGCTCTTAGGGGGGAAAAGAAAGCTGCAGTGGTTAGAGGTGAGGGGGAAATTTTTCAAAAACGCTTAAGTGACTTAAGAGCTCAGGTCCCCTGATGTACAAGGGAATCCCATGGGAGTTGGGCACCTAACGATCTTTGCGGGGCTGAGCCTAACTTTCAATGAACAGTCATGGGGATTCCGGCGCCTAACTGCCACAGTACTTCGGCTCCTGTGTCATAGAGGACTTTGAATATTTGACACTCGACTCCCTTGAAAAATC
The DNA here is from genome assembly GCA_003942145.1 of Platysternon megacephalum. Taxonomy (NCBI): domain Eukaryota; kingdom Metazoa; phylum Chordata; order Testudines; family Platysternidae; genus Platysternon; species Platysternon megacephalum. The sequence goes on along the minus strand of QXTE01000353.1, from coordinate 649,147 downwards.
TGGCCCTAAGTGACTTAGGAGCCTAGGTCACATTTTAAAAAGTGACTTAAGTGCCAGAAGGCTAAACCCTGTTTAGATTCTGCAGTGGCTCTGTGGCCATCCTTCCCCGCCAGGCTCGGAGGACGGCTACTCCGCCTCGCTACAGATCCAAAGAGCCGGGTGTTTAAAGGTGTCTAGGTGCCTAAGGACGCAGACGGGTACCTGGGGGGGGGGGGGGGGTTTCAAAGGGGCCTAGTCACATCTTCAAGCGCCTTTAAAAATCTGCCCCTAAGTCAGTGTGAGACCTCGCAAAGGCCGAGTGCGCGCAGCTGGCCGGGGGGAGAGGCCATGCTGGCCACGGTGGCACAGACAGATACAGGGACGGCTCTGACCTTCCCTACGGCACGTAGGAAAGCAAAGCTGTCTGCTACCCTGTCAGACCGGCTCCTTCATTCCCCATGGGCCGGGAGCCGATGGCTCTGCCGGAAAAGAGCGGGGTTGCCGGCGGATGGGAAAGGGGTGGGTGGCCCCGGTGTTCTGCAGCAGCTGGTTTGAGGCTCTAGGCAGGGGGTTATTTACACTCCCTTGTGGTTGTAACTAAAGGGACTAGTCCAGCTCTGTGGTAGCTGCATGTGATTGGCGGCCAGAGCAGAACCTTGCTGGGCTCCTTTCCGGGATCAGAACCACGTGCAAGACTGGAGGTGATGGGTCCCTGGGCCCGTGGGAGGTCTATGTGCGAGTGTATGCACGGGTGGCAGTGTAGTGCGTGGGAGGGGGCACACACGTCAATGTGCACGAGAGCCTGTGCTCATGGAAGAGTCACCAACAGTAAAATGCACTTATGGCACCTGGGACAGCAGCTGCTGGGCGACTGGATAAGAACTCCTGAGATCTGGGTTCAGCTCTCATCTCCGCCACAGGCTCTCTGGGTGACCTCAGCCAAGTCGCTTCATCTCGCCAAGCTTCAGCTGCAAGGTGGGGATGATGATATTTGGCACCATACATCAATGGCAGAGGCCGGATTAGAACCCAGGACTCCTGGCTGCCAGTTCTACTGCTGTAAATACACCGTGCACACAGGGTGAAGGTCACTCATGCTGAATATCAGAGGGAGAGCAGGTAATTAATTGCTACATAACTTGCTGTCCTGTAGGCATTTCTGTGTTGGACTGAAGCCCGAGGCCAAATCTGCATCCGAAAGCCAAAGCCGGAAACATGCGAGTGTCTGTGCAGTTCGTTCCCTGATTGTTTCCAGACTGAAGGGAGCTTTCAGCAGCCTCTGGTGTTTGCAGTTTTGATCAATAGCAGCCACGTTCCAACCAGCGATTTACATTGGCGGCTGAGCACTAAAGGCTGCATTCAAAGGGTGCTGGGGCAGGGACACCAGCAAAGTCTGGATTCACATTCTCTCCCCGTCTGCTCGTCTACCGTTAATTTGCTAATGTTGTACTATTAAATTCTGCTTGGCATTTTCATTCTGAGCTCCAGCGTGCACAGATGATTATTTATGAGCTAGAACTGATTTGCATTGTGCATGCGTAATATCTGCCCGTCCCTCCTCCTCCTCGGTCTGATAATGTGCTTTTACAGGGCGTCAGCACTTTCACGGTGTGCTCTGGAGATGATTCCCAGGCAGTCATGTTTCTCTCCACGCCGCTGCCCCGGATTTAACGTTCTCCCCTGGCTCCAAGGAACAGGATACGACTGAGCCACGGGCTCTTGGGGGTTAACCCCCCCCATCCCCAGCATGAGAGCTGCAGTGTTGGGCTGTCGTGGAAGTGGGCAGTGTTTGGGATGGAAAAGGGACGTCCCAGGATACGGAGGCACGAAGTGAATTTGGCGCTGATGGAAAACGCTGGATTTCAACCCCGCAGAGTGACGTTCGCCGTTCCCCACACAGGAACCTCCTGGACAACAGCAGGGCAAATATCCTGGATCGTAAACCCAGAGACACTGCTGCCGGGATCAGGCCCAGGTTCCCTCTAGCCCGGTCTCAGCCAGTGGCCAGTACAAAATGCAAGGTGCAGTGGGCAGAAGTGGGAGAATCTGCCGCTGTGAAGGTTTCAGCCTAACCCTAAGGGTTAGAGCAAGGATCTCAAACTCAAATCACCACGAGGGCCACATGAGGACTAGGACATTGGCCCAAGAGCCGCATTGACTGACACCTTTTCATACAACGATACAAAAGCCCCCCCCTCTGCCCCTGCCCCCACTCCACCCCTTCCATGAGGCCCCGCCTCTTCCCACCCCTTCCCCGCCCCTATTCCAACCCCTTCCCCAAATCCCCGCCCCGGCCCCGCCTCTTCCCCTGAACGCGTCGCCTCCCCGCTCCTCCCCCCTCCCCCCTGGAAAGTCCTAAGCGCTGCCAAACAGCTGTTTGGTGGCGGGAAGTGCTGGGAGGGAGGCGGAGGAGCAGGGACGCGGGAGCGGAGGCCGGGGGTGAGGGGAGCCGCAGGAAATAACTCGGCCCGCGTGTTTGAGACCCCTGGGTTAGAGATGGGCTTAAGCCCTGAAACGTGAGACTTTATCTCCCTCTCCTCTAGCTTGAACGGTTAGAGCTCTGGCTGCTCCGGTTATCCATTTACACTTGCATCCAATCCGGCCCGAGGGCTCTGAATCCTGGGGTATCCAACGGGTGCAGCAGATCTGGATATCCAGCCCAAACTCAGCTGGCTGCAGCCCTTGGCCAGCTATCACAGCCATTTCTTTGCATTTTGAGATATGGCTGAAGCATTTGGGTAACAAATGAAATTCTTCCTCTGCGAGGCTCAAACTCCAGCTCCAGGCCGCGCTTTCACACTCAGTAATTACTTGTTTGCAGACCATTGGGACATGCCAACCAGTAGGGCTCAGAATTTGCCCTTGGAAATACTGTTTATGCTGCCAATGAAAAACCTGGAGAGACGCTAATGCAAAGGACTTAATCTACTGCCCAGCCTTAGCATAGAAAATGACCACAGTGTTTACCTGCATGGTACTTTTCAGCCACTTAATCCCTTTGCCATTCAGGAAAACACCTTCCCAGATTCCCTGCAGGACAATTTCCCTTCCATGTAGAGCTGTTTACCTCAGTCGGCTGCTTGGCTGTTTGCCCATGGAAAGCCACTTAAGAAAAAGGCTGCCTTTAAAACAAAAAAAAAAGTGCATAAAATGTTTGTTTAAGCGGCTCTGGGCTCTTGTAAGTTTCCTTCCCCCCAGGAGTGGGAGGAGAGGAAGCGTGAGTCCTATGCAGAGATTCGCTGCATGCGGGGACGGGATTCCAAAGCAGAGGAGTTCTGGCCCCGCCAGGTCTCCGCAGGGCCAGCAGGTTACAGGAGCAGGTGGAGTGCAGAGCAGCAGGTGACTGATTAATGCAGAGGCTCAGGGGAGGAGTGGACAGGGATCACCCCAAGCCGAGCGCCCTGTGATCCCCTGGAGAGGCCAGATAGGGTCCTGTGGGTAGGGGCACAGGGCCAGAACTAGCGTTGACCTGCTGCATGACCGTGGGCAAGGCACTTGACCTTCAGCCTTGTCTGTTTAGGTTGGGAGCTCTTTGCAGCAGGGACGGTGTCTGTGCAGCCCCCAGCATGACAGCATCCTGTTCTCAGTCATTATGGAAATTACCATAATAATAATAATAAACAGAGCTGCAGTAACAAGCCTCTTTTTGGGGATACGAGTCAGGACGATCTCTGCAAAGCCAAACAATTCGCCTCTCCCTGGGGCCTTGTATCATCATTCACGCCCCTTGCCACAGACAGCGCCCACGGTGCACCCGGAGCTGTGCGGCCCGTGGGACCAGTGCAAAGCGGGTCCAGAGCAGACGCCTTTTACGCCAGCGTAAGTCACTGGCTGCACCAGGAGCCAGGCCACGGAGAATCAGGCACCCGTGACTGATTTGTTGTCGAGATCGGGGCCCCATTGTCCTGGGCTCTGCACACACCCCACCCAGATGAGTTTAGGCTGAAATTCAGTGTGATTTGGGCACCTAACTCGCATCCCTTCCTGTGAAAAATCTCAGGCTACAAAGACCAAGGAAGACTCATTATCCCCATTCCACAGACGGGGGACCTGTGGCCCAGAAGGATGCAGGGACTTGGCCCTGCATGGGTCTGTAACAGAGCCAGGAAGTGAATTGAAATTCCCGGAGCACCTGCTCAGTGCCTCAGAGCATGATGCTAACAGAGAACAGGCAGCGACACCAGGAGGAAGTTCTCATCCAGAGGCAATGGGGACCCTCTCTGGATACTGCGGGTCTGAACAGCCTGGTTCCTCCCACGGCCAGGGGACTGCTGCCTGCTCCAGCAGCTCAGACCTGCTCACCGCGCAATCGCTGACATGAGAGATTCACTCCCCAGCAGTGACAGTGCCCAGGCGTTGCCACCTACCGGCTGGGCCCAGGGGGAGACAATGCAGAGCGCCCAGGGCAGGGGATTCCTAGCTGAGAGCAGCCTCTCTTGGTCTTCAGTGGCTTGACCGGGGCAGGTACTTTCCTCTCCTCCCTAGGAGGCCTGAACCAAGACCCCTTCTCCTTGACACCGGCCCTGAATCTGGAAAGACCCCCACCACTGTCAGCTCTGGAGAATCTCCAGCCGCGGGTGTACGAGTGTCGCTGAGGCCCGGCAGACCTGCCCCGAACAGGGGTAGACACCGTGGCTGAAACGGGAGTGCCTGGAGGTACCCGCATTTGCCCTGGCTAGCAGTGGGGGTTACAGAGTACGGACCGCGCAGACACAGACGCCGCATGCGTCTTCGCTGGTGCCAGTCGCTTTCCCGCCAGGTTTCATAGACCAGCCCCCAAGAGACAGGCCACCGAGATCCTCGAGAGCCGTTCGAGTCAGGGGCCCGTTAGATCCTGCATTTCTTGAGTGCTTAGAGCTCTAGATCGGGGGTAGGCAACCTATGGCCCGGGTGCCGAAGGCGGCACACGAGCTGATTTTCAGTGGCACTCACACTGCCTGGGTCCTGGCCACCAGTCCGGGGGGCTCTGCATTTTAATTTAATGGCAGTTGGGAAGTTTAGGCTTAAAATTAGGCGAAGGTTTCTAACCGTCAGAGGAGTGAAATACTGGAATGGCCTGCCGAGGGACATAGTGGGGGCGAAAGACCTCTCCGGCTTTAAGACTAAGCTTGATAAGTTTATGGAAGGGATGATCTGATAGGATAACTTGATTTACTCAATAGGACAATAATGTGCCACCTGGGAGTTAGTACCGATGATAAATGTTGGGATATTGGAAGTCTTTTCCTAAGTGTCAGGATGGAGAATATTGGCCACATGCTCGGGGTCAGCTGATCGCCATATTTGGGGTCGGGAAGGAATTTTCCTCCGGGGTAGATTGGCAGAGGCCCTGGAGGTTTTTCGCCTTCCTCCAAGCATGGGGCAGGGGTCGTTTGCTAGAGGATTATCTGCTGCTTGAAGTCGCCAAATCAGGATTTGGGAACTTCAACAGCTGAGTCAAGGGTGAGAGTTATTTCAGGGGTGGGTGGGTCAACTTTTGTGGCCTGCATCATGCAGGAGGTCAGACTAGATGATCATAATGGTCCCTTCTGATCTCAAGTTCTATGATTCTATGATTCTATGAATTTAATTTTAAATTAAGCTTCTCAAACGTTTTAAAATCCTTATTTACTTTACATACAACAATAGTTTAGTTATATATTATAGACTTATAGAAAGAGACCTTCTAAAAACGTTAAAATGTATGACTGGCACACGAAACCTTAAATTAGAGTGAAAAAAATGAAGACTCGGCCCCCCGCTTCTGAAAGGTTGCCGACCCCTGCACTAGAGGTTCGTTCACAAGCACCGTAACTGAGGCTTATTCAGCCGAGAGCTTTCCAGCGATGATACGGGGAGATTTTTTGGAAGTGAAAATGCTAAGCATCAAAGGACAGGTTTGGATCGTGATAATGGACTCGCAGGAGCCTGGAGGAAAAAAAAATCTCTCTCCTGCCAGAGTTCTGATGTGGTTAAAAGGCAATTTAGTTATGTGCGCGCTAAGGATAAGCTGGAACGATCTCTCTAAGCCCCGTTATTAATATCACTGATTCCGTTTCCTTTTCATCCTCACCGTCCCCAACATATGAAACGGTCGGCTTCCCAGCTCCGCTTCTGCAAATGCCTTTTCTGATGTGAAATCAAGCGCTCCTCCTCCTGGCTGCTTTATGCCACCCTTCCTCATGGGATTCAGCCTACTGCCCCTCGCCAAAGGGGGCTGGGTAGGAGAGTAACATACTTTCCAAATCCAGGACTGGGAAACTCTCACGGCGTCACCATTCAGGGTTATGAGATGGTCGTTCCAAAGGCAATGAAAGTGCTTGGCTCGCGCAGCAGAGAGACGGGCGCGTTTCGCAGAGGGGAAGATTGTCTCCAGTAACTTCGATTTCCAGAGGCCCAAGGGGAGTTAGGGCCCCGGACAAGACGCAGAAGTGTCCACCTTGAGACAGCTGATTCTCATGATGCTCAGTACCCACTCTCTCAAGGGGCTGGTCCACACTAGGGGCGGGATCGAACTAAGGTACTTCGACTTCAGCTACGCTATTCGCGTAGCTGAAGTCGAAGTACCTTAGTTCGAATTTGGAGCGCTTAACTTGCGTCCGCGCGGCGCCGCGATCGAAGTTCGCGGCTCCCACGTCGACTCCGGTAACTCCGCTCGCCCTGCAGGAGTACCGGAGTTCGAAGTAGCGCGTTCGGGGNACAGAAGTGTCCACCTTGAGACAGCTGATTCTCATGATGCTCAGTACCCACTCGCTCAAGGAGTAGGCCTTTTAAAATGTCTTAAACTGAGCATCAAACACTTGAGGCAGCCAAAACTATGAGTCCCTTGTGAAGCTCTTAGCCCCTTTGAGAATCCCGGCCTCCGTGTCAACGTGAATTTAGCGTGGAACAGCGATTAGGGAGCACGAATGTTCATTCTGAGTGAAAGAACAGCTCTGAGAGTGTCTCCACTTCCCCCCCTTTTCGCTGCACTCTTAACACCGTTGGTTAGATGGCTGGAAATGTTTCCAGCATGACTGGTACGAACCTGAACTCCAAAGCAAAACCTGAGCGGTTTGGACCCATAGATGAAGGAAAATATTGCACAAGCTGCCTTGCCTAGCTTGGCACGTCTCTGTGCCATACACAGCTGCTGCTGCTGTGCAAAGCTTGGGTCACGCTAGTTTATGCGAAGGTTTATGGCACTGAGAGACGTGCCAAGCTAGGCAAGCTCTTGTGTCGAGGTGACTTGTTCCTGGGACTCCTTCTCCACCCAGCCTCCGAGACACAGGAGACAAAGCCGCAGTGAGCAGCGTGAATCTCCTGCCCAGCTTGCTATTCATTCACTAGAGTAAGCACCACTGGAGACCCAAAGGTCGTCAGTAAATAAAACTTAGTGTCCTTATCTTAGCTGTGAGAGCTTGACAGGGCTCATCAATATTCATTTAGGGCTTGTAAAGCTCACAGGCAATAAAGCTCACAAGCCAACATCTCCTGGAAAATACGAGGGAGCAAGATAAATCCCCCTTGTCGGTGAGTCCCAGGGAGTCCCAGGGTGAGTGAAATAGCAGGAGGCAGCATGTGTCGCTGGAAAGGGAGCAGGGGCTGGTTTCACCACAAGGGGCTAAAGGAGGCCGGACAGCCTGGTCCCTCTCTGGCTATGTCTACACTGCACACTAAGCTCTGGCTCTGACTCAGGTTTGACCCTAAGCCCCCCTTCCGTCCACACACACGTCAGCGTGACTCGGGCCAGCCAGCGCTCAGGCCCTGGGTGCTAGGACCCTGCGGGGGGGCAGAGCCCAAGTCCCGCTGTGACTCGGGTTCAAACCCTCTCATTTTGCAGTGAGGATGCAAGTCAAGCCGCAGACCCGAGTCAGAAGGTCTGCGCAGTGCAGCATGGACACGTTAGCACGGCTGTGAGACCGGGGTCCAGCCGTTGTCAACCCAGGTTTGCAATGCAGTGTGGATGCTCACGCGCACTGAAACACTGCATCCACAGGTCTGGGGCCAGGGACCCAGGCTTAACGTGCAGGGTCGACATCCCCTCTGCTTCCTCGCCCCCCCCTTTGAGTGGGGAGTCTGTGAGCTCCGCAGCGCTGGGGCCGTCTCCCCCCGTGTCTGTGAAGAGCTGTAATACACGGATAACAATGAAAGCACCCAATTTATCAGGGCCTTGAGCAGCAATTTACACTGGTGCAAAAAGGCTCCTGGTTCAGAAGGGCGGCGTTATGCCCCCAGTTTGCACAGGGGACACACAGGTCGCCAGTGCGAGGGGTCCGAGCTCACCCCTGGAAGCAAAGCCCCCGTGTCTGGCTACGGGGAAGTGTCTGTCTCGGTGCCCTGTTGTACAGAGGAGGCTGGGGGTGGGGAGGAGCAGGAATCAGGATTCCTGGGTTCTATTTCGGGCTCAGGGAGGGGAGCCAAGTGGTTAGCGCTGGGCGGGACTGGGAACCAGGACTCCTGGATTCTATGCCAGGCTCTGCCACTGACAACTCGTGTGACCCTGAGCACCTCGCCTATCCTCACAGTAAAGAGCTTAGAGTCGGAAGGAAAACACTATTGAAATGCAAAGTACGGGTACGTCTCTCCCCCACTCCCTGTCTGCCGCACTTGCTGCGGCCTCCTTCCCATAAAAACACCTCTCACTTCTGGCCAGAGCATGGGCTGCAGGGCTGGGGCTGAGAGCCGAGCCCCCAGACAGCGCCAAGCACAGGACCGCTGCTCCCACAGGCTTCGAGCCAGGCAGAGACCCTGACTGGGAAGCCAGGGGGGTGGGCAGGTAGTTCACAGAGCCCCAAACAACAGAGCAAGTTGAGCCCCAGTGGAGCCCATTTGCGTCGTGCTCCAGGCTGCTCAGGCACCACAAAGGGGGTAGGCAGGAGCATCCCCTGAGCCAGCCCCATGCCGGGCCCACCCAGCCGGTGTGGAGCTGGCCAAGGGGCCTGCCCCACCCTGTGCCCAGGGGGTAGATGGGGGGCGAGGCGGGCGCGCACCGTGGCTGTTCTCTGCCAGCGGTTACCTTTAGCCAATCGCTTCACCTCTCCAGACCCGGCTCCCCATTGGTGAAACAAGGGGTGTTAACCCTGCCTCTCCCGCCTCTCGAGCTGCTTCTCGTGTTAGTGCTGGGTTAGCCTGCTGGGCACCTGCCAAGCACCCACGCCCTGCTCCCAGGGGCGCCCAGTTCCCACGCACATCCGGTATGTTCACTGCACAAGGGCAGGGGCGGCTCTGTTAGAGGGATGCTCAAAGTCCACAATAAACACGGAGCAGCAAACTCTTCCATCTGGCCCGGGTTCAGTCCTCAGCTGGCGCTTCCCCTCTCCCAGCCTCTGCAGGGAGCCCAGAATCCACCCCGCCGTGCTCATGCCGTCCGACCTTCCCTCCGCTAGGCAATGGGCTCCTCAGTCCCTGGGCCTGGCCCCAGCCAGCCTTCTGGCCCACCCGGAGCGCTGGAGATCTCTTCTCTCTGTCCCCACCAGGCACCCACTGCGCTGGGCTCTGCCTCCCAGCCAGGCCCTTGCTTCAGGTGCCCTGGGTCAGGGCTGATTGAATCCCCAGCAGCCCTGCAACCCTTTCCTGCCTGCGGTGGGGTTCATACGCCCCATCACACATGCAAAGGAGGAAAGAAGTCATTGGGCAAGGAGCTGGCCAATGGGCAGGCCAGGCTGGTGCAATGAGATGGGAAGATTGGCAGGGCAGGGACAGAGTTATACAAAGCTTTGAAGGAGAACCCAATTCCCTGCTCTAACCCATTACACCACGACGCCCAAAATCCCTTCACCACGGCTCTGGGAGTCTCTGCTTTCCTGTCCGTTCAAAGCGAGCTGCTTTTCCTTCTGGCCACCAGCCTGCAATCAGCTCTCGGGACACAACGCTACCCAGACCACGGTATAAAGAGATAGGTGTGTACGCTCCTGGATAGAGGGTACCTGCACTCATGAATGGATAGAAGGGTACTTATGTGGATGGATGGACAGGCAGAGGGGTGTGTACGGGGACAGACAGACAGACAGAGAGCCTGGCCTGGCACATCTCAGAGTGAAGGGACTGTTTCAAGGCCCATTGTCAGCCTGCATTAATTTTATCTGTGATGGGTTCTGCCCCTCTCCCTAGGCCACCTCCCATGAAAACCGCCCCAGAAATCTGGGCACACCACTGCATTCTATTGGGTTTGCTTTTAAGGGAGGCCCCTCTTGCCATGTCCCGTAGGCATTGGGCCCTTTGAGAGCTAAGGGAAGGGGGAGGTGTACGTGTCTGACCTACTGTGACCCACCACTGCTTCCACGCACAACCTCCAGGGGACTCGGAGACCCACTGATCCATCACCAGCTACAGCCCCCTCCCCGCCGCTCCCTGTAATTATCATTCCTATATGGCAGCATCAAGAGCTAATGAGGCCTGGCACCACTAATACCACCGTTTATATGAACATAATTAGTAATAATAGCTGAAGCAACACCAATAACATCCTCATGATGGGATGCCGAGAAATGATGTGGCTGTGTCAGAATCTGGAGCAGCCTGATCTCGCCCGGATTTATTCCCCCTGGGGAATAACTGGCAAATCTGTGCTGAAAACTGGGAAGCCAGAAACTTCCAGAGCCTTTCGCGTCTCATGGTCTGCTGTTTCCTTCCTGTGCTTGCTTACCGAAAGGGGAAATAAACTCCTTAGAATGGGGGCGGGTGGGGAGCCAGGACTCCTGGGTTCTATCCCCAGCTCTGGGAGGGGAGTGGGGTCTAGTGGGTTATAGTCGAGGGGGCTGCCTGGGGTCCATTCCCAGCTCTGTCCCACAATCAGACCTGCCGAGCTCTTTCAAAAATCAACAACTGACAACTCCATTCAAAGCAACTTCTCCAAGGTCACACACACACACACAGAGAGAACTGGCCCAAGATCCCTCGAGTCCCAGCCCAACGCCTTTGCCGCTGGACCCACTCTGCAGCGACAGAGAGTCGGCAGGAAGCTGGCCAGCCGTGACAGTAACGTGGCAACTTCTGCTAAGAGACAATTCCCAGCTAATGTGCTAATGGAGCAGTGACAGGTCTGATGTCACCCCCTTGGGTGAGACACAAAGGACTGAACCGGAGACCTCCAGAGCTAAAAGCATAAGCTGTTAGAGCGTGAGCTAACGAGCAAAGCCAGCATAGCCAGCAGGGCAACGACTCCTATCCTCTGTGGATCAGCACAGAGAGGGAACCCGTCAGACGCGCTCGTCAGTGGGTTGCATGAGCTCCCCTTGCTAATGTGCCCATTCTTATTTAGCAGATATCGATGTACTGGGGAGGCAGCCGTTCTCCTTTAGCGCGCCCTTTCCTGGACAGCGAACGGGACGTTTTTACATCCCTCTGCCTGGGTCTGCGATGGAGCCTTCCTGGGCTGGAGATCCGGAAAGGAATGATGTTCCAAAATAATACTTAGTGGCTAGTTGAACCAATGCTCTTCCGTCGCTGCACATTTGGTTCAGCTTCTAATTTAAAGATAACGGAATGAGTAGCGATTGCAGAAATAGCTGTAATTATTCCTGTTTCACACGGGGAGATATTTCGGTGTAAGCAAATAGCAACACGAAATATTAGCTAGATAGCCGTGAAATATTAGCAGGCTCGACAACCCGAGAGAGAGCACGAACCAGCTCCCACCCTGTCTCCTTCTGTTGACCAATCTGCTGAAAATACAATATGGCCATTGCTGTTTACCCAGGCTCAAAGCGAATTGCTTTAATGCTATTAAAATAAGCTTAGAGCAAGTGGTTTACATAACAGAAAATTAAATAAGGCGGCTGTGGCCATAAAGGAGCGGGATTAATTTTGTCGAAGTTATGCTAATGAAAGCAACAAATTTAAACCTCATGCAATAAAAATGTTGGGTTTACTTTTTAATTAATCAATAAATCTCATAACCCTTTTAAAAAAAAGACTTGCTGATGTTGTCAAAATGCAAAGCTCCCAAATAAGGGGCGATGCTGAGCTGGAGGGATGGATTCGCCGGGGCCTGCTTGCACCTAGGGATCAGTCTGAGGACGCCAAACATGTGCAAGTACCATGGAAGGGCGACGGGTGGTCACGGTGCTGGCCTGGGACTTAGGAGATCTGGTTCACAGCGTCACAGAGTTTAAAGGCAGAATGGGCTATTCGATTAACTAGCAGAGGCCATTACATTTCACCCAGTTACCCCTGTACTGAGCCCAAAAGCTTGGGATAGACTAAAGCATTTCAGGCCTCAGGAGACTAAAGAGTTGTGAGGAACAGGAGAGCCCGAGGGGCCGCCCATGCCCGAGGCTGCTGCGCAGGCAAGGAATGGATTAGATGAGATATGCTAGATGATCCTAGTCCAGGCATGCCCCATGCTGCAGAGAAAGGCAAAACCCCCCTAAGGTCCCAGCCAATCTGATCTAGGGGAAAATCCCTTCTCAGCCCCAAAGCTGGCCATCAGCTTGACCCTGAGCACGTGACCAAGGCAGACCAGCCAAGCACCCAGAGTAGGATTCTCTGTTCCCCAGCACAGCACAGGTCCATCCCATCTGGTGTCCTGTCTCCAGCTGTGGCCAATCCCTGATGCTTCAGAAGAAAGTGACACCCCTTCCCCCCTCCACCACACGCAATACATCTAGCCAACTGTGCACTGGGAGGAAAAATTTCTTCCTGACCTTGGCCAGTGACCAAGAAAATTCTACATCAGGAAGATCCATTCTTTGCTCTTCCGAGTTACAGATCAACCTCGATAACAGCTACTGGATATAGTCCAACACAACTCCTGAAAAGAAGACAATTCGGAACTACTGTTCCAACTTTGGAAAAGAATCTCTCTCCATAGTGGCCAGACCTGAAGAAAGTAGACAAATCAGATAAAAATACAAAAAGAGCGTAGACCTTCTCTTACAAACAGAGTGCACTCAGAGAACTGCCTGGTCTAGAACCTGGTGACTGTGTTTGCAGCAAACTGGATGGAGAAGAAGGATGGACAACCCCAGCTGTCATGAAGAAAATAAATTCAGTGCCCAGATCATACGTGATCGAGACCGACAGTGGAGAGTTTAACAGAAACCGTCAACATCGACAGTTCGTTCCTCAGAAAGAAAAATCAACAGAGCAGACGCTATAGGTGGTGGATGCAGAACAAGATGAGAAGACTCAAAGATTCCAGACCAACCAGAGCCAGTCGTTGCAACTGATGGACAGCCCGATGACCAAGTTATTACGTGTTTGGGTCGTGTCATTTGAAAACCAGGACGAGTTAGCGACATTTAACCGTCTGTTAGGCACCAAAGTGTGGCAGTGTGAATTTTGTAAAGGGTAGAATCGAGAGAGGGAAACGCAACGCAATGTTAAACTGTATTATTCAGCCTGGCGCAATGTGCAACGTACCTAATTTAGGCTAACCTCAGCCATAGCTGGCCGTGCATTGAATGGTCTCACGCTGACCCCCTCTCTGGTGTCTCCTCTGGGAAGGAAGCTCTGTAGCTTGTCCATATCTGGTACAAGAGCCTACCGTGAGCATGACAACGAGAGAGGGGCCCCAGCCGCCCCTCCTGCCCATTTAGCACAAATGTCTGCGCCGATTAATGGCGTGGTAGCCCCCCCATTAGTATCCTCCAGTCTTTCCCTGCCTTAGCGCTCCCAATGTATCCCTCAGCCCTCGCCAGCTCTCTGCAGCCTGTCAGCGTTTTCCATTCCCGGTCGTTCCTTCAGGCTACAGCACTGGCCTGGGGCTACGTCCACCCAGCCACTGATCTGACCCCCCAGAAGCCACGGTGTGTCTGGCGCATCCTCCCAGAGTAATTATCCATGTCAGACACGTCAAGCTGCTGTCGCTGTCTGTCGGTGCGGGAGCACCAGGGCTGCAGTGAAATGCAGAATAGGGATCCACAGCAGGATGGAAAAGAGAAACCCGGGGCCTGAGTCAAACCAGCACGAGGTGGGCGTGAAATGCTGCCAGTCCCCCAGTGCAATTCCTGGCTCTGCGGCCGGCTCGCGGGGCTCAATTCTCTGCCCACCCTGCACCGTTGTTGTGCACCAGGGTAAAATGGGCACGAGATGCCACCACATCCAAAAGCACCCGCTTTGCCCTGGTGCAAACGACTGCGTGAGGAGCAGGACGGGGGGAGCAGGGCCCCAGGGAGTGGCCTTGGGAAGGTCACCTAGGGCCAGAGTTTCACACACAGCTCAGCTTCCACCTAAGCACCTAAGGATGGGTCAGATTTTTAAACATCCTCCGCATGAGGAGCTACTGTTCTTCTCAAGGCTGCTCTAACTTTTCGGGGTCGGGGGGAGGGGGCAGAGAATAGCCAGAGCGCAGTGCACCCCGGCCACACCCCTGATCCCCCCCTATGGGCTCTGGGGGGCAGAGAATAGCCAGAGTGCAGTGCACCCCGGCCACACCCCTAATCCCCCCCTATGGGCTCTGGGGGGCAGAGAATAGCCAGAGCGCAGTGCACTGCGGCCACACCCCTATGGGCCCGGGGGCGGGGGGGCAGGGAATAGCCAGGGTGCCATGTGCTCTGGCCACACCCTGATCTGCCCCATGGGTCCTAGGGGGGCAGAGAATAGCCAGCGCCCACGAACCTGCCTGCTGACGGTGCTGAAAAGTAACATGTAGAGAACCCATCACACTGCAGCTCCCCCCGAATACCCGGCTGCGTGGGCGTGTGCCGGGGCCGTGAAGACGGGTGCTGCAGCGCCTAGATGGGACGTGCAGCTGCAAAGTCAGGAATTACTCCAAGCAAAGTCTGTAAATAAAATAAAAATTCCATTTACCACACCACCGAGAAATTAAACTAACCCAGAGCCGAGGAGTTGGGCGGGTGGAAACTTACTGCTGTCTGCGAGAAACGAAAGGCAGGAGGCAGGCGGGCCCAGCCAGCCAACTAATCAAGCCGAGGCACCGGATTATCGCTGACGTGTGAAGGGGAGCTGCAGAATGATTTCCTAGCCCAGCAAGTGCAGATGTGAGGCCTCCAGCTGGGGCTGGAAAACAGCCTGATTCTTCCCGCACATGGGAACAGGGGAAGGGGAAGCTTTCTGCACATGCACAGAACCGGCAGCAGGGTAGGATTCAGCCGGTCCTCGGAGCCAGAGATTTGTATCGTGCACAGCGGCTCAGAAGCTGGGCTGGCTCTGCAGAGGATTTGCTGAAACCAGCTGCATCGTGGCTATTCTCTGCTGCCCAGGGCCCATAAGGGATGGAACAGGCCGTGGCTGGAGCACATTGTGCTGTGGCTCAGGGCGCAAACGGGGTGGATCACAGATCTGGCTCGGATACACTGCACCACGGCTATTGAAAACTTTCCCTTCATTCACTGTGGGGAAATTCAGGCCCCCAAGGCATAAGCTGGGCCCTCAAGCATCCATGCACCCACTAATCACGCTCTGCTTTTATCACTTTTGCCCTAATTTTCTTTTTTAGAAGAAAAAATTTCTTTGCCCTTTGGAAACAATTTATCCTGCATTTATCTGTGCATTTCACTTCGCAAGATGCCACCGACTGGGCGGATCGGTGCTGCATTCCCTCTTCCCGTTACCTAGTTTTTAAATAAGTTTCTCTCTGGCTGCAGTGACTTTTCTGCTAATCTGCACTCGGGCTTGCTCCTTCCCCACACTCTTTAATAAAAATAAATCCTTTTTTGTTTAGTTTAAAGACTTTTTGCCTGTTTAAAAGCAAATATTAAAAAAAACTAAAACCAAACCCCCCCCCCCACACACACACACACACAAACCAACCAACCAACCCACCCACACGGGCCAATCAAAAATGCCTTTCACTGTCCAAAGTTTAATGGATTCTGTGGAAATGTGGGTCGGTGATGTGTACAGACCACAGGGGAAGGAATCACGTAGAGGGGAAACAACTGGAAAAGTCCAGCAGAAGGGAGGCCGGAAGCTACATGGAAATGGAAGAGGATGCACTGCAGGGTGGAGGAGGAGTGTGAAGCTGAGGAGAAGATGAAGAAACAGCAGGAAGGTGGAACGAGGTGTGGTGGTTTCAATGGAGCAGGCAGAAAGTTTGATGTGGAAATGTTCACAAGATGTTTTCATCAAGAGTGTCCGGGTTCAGGCGCTCTCATCCAAGCGGGAATTAATTCAGGGAAGTCCGACAGCCTGTGCCAGGCAGGAAGTCAGAGCAAATGATCCCTGTGTTCGCTTCTGGCCTGAGGATCTATGAAAATTTGCTGAAAATTAATGTTTGGGCGAGAGCCGTAACTTCAATTATTGTCATTGTTATTGTAATGCCTCGGAGCCCCAGGCCTGGACCAGAACCCCGCTGTGCTAGGGGATGTGCAAAACCAGAACCAAGCGATGGCCCCAAAGAGCGAAACCCATCAGGTCTCTGGCTACCTCCTCTGAGCTAATTCAGTGCAGCTCTGCGTTTGAGCCGACAGCCCACACTGCGCTCCGAGTCTAATTGTCTGTAATTACCTGATGCTGAACTAGTCCCGTCTCTCCTCCTGAACAGCCGGCAAATATTTATTTATCCCAGCCCCGCCCCTGCCCTCCAGCGACTTCCCCTCGCTGTTTCAATCTATTACTTCTCGATTCGCTCCCCTTCGACTTCAATGCTGTTTGTATTACCTTGCACCCCCCCAGCATTAACTTGTTCCCTCCTGCCTCAGCCCCGATCCCATTCTCATGGAGACCTCTGGACCACGCGCCTGGACTGTGAAACGGGAGTCCAGAGTCTATTTCGACTGTGAGCTCTTTAGTGTAGGGACCGTTTCCCACTCTGTGCCCACGCACCATGAGGCCCTCGAGTCCGCAACTGAGATCAGGCTCTGTCCCCGACAGTGGCCAGCAATTGCCCTAAAAAGGAGGCACCAGGTTTGGTAAATATTTGCTGTTAGATGTCAGGGATCTGCCCATGATCTGCCAGTGTCCCTCAATCCTGACCCACCAGCTCTGCCCCCCAACACAGCTTTACCGGCACCCCCTCTGTCCTGACCCACAGCCCCCTCCCATTCCTCCACACCCTCATTCAACCCAGCAGCCACAATACACGTCTCTAACACGCCAGTGACAGCCATCACCACAGTCATTGGCCTCCGTGTTCTGTCCCTACCCCCAGCCCCTTATCTGCTGGTGGCTTTTATACTGGAGCACTGACCCTCTCCCCCCGACTTGGTAAGGCAACTCCCATCTTTTCATGTGCTGTATATTTATACTGCTTACTGTATTTTCACTCCATGCATCTGATGAGGTGGGTTCTAGCCCACGAAAGCTTATGCCCAAGTAAATGTGTTAGTCTCTAAGGTGCCTTAAGGATCCTCGTTGTTTTTACTGATACAGACCAACACGGCCACCACTCTGAAATCTAACAGCTCGATCTGTGTGCGCGCCCCAAATCCGAATCGCGAACACAGCGTAGTGTCTACACGGGGCAGAGAGGGCGAAACACTTCACAGCACGTGACAGCCACTGCAGCCCGTGGCTTGGGCGGCGAATCCAGCACCCCGGCCCCCCCCAGTCCAAATCCCCACGTTCGCTTCCTATCAGCCCTTGATCAGAGTGGGCAGGGGAGGAGAAGCTGGAGGACACATTGACAAAGAGCTGTGGGCGGTGACAGAGGGAGAGAGGCCAGATGGGCAGGGGAAGAGCCACCCTTCTGAGCTGGTTCCTCTGCGGCTCCCGGCCCGGGGGAGGGCAGGGTGAGGTCTAGGGGATTAGGAGGTGAAAAGGCATCAGGGGCTTGTGGCTGATAGTGAACTGGGGGACAGGGCAGGGAGTAAGCCCCAGGGCCTGGGGAGAAGGGAAGATGGAGACCTCAGGAGCCAGGGCGAAGCGGGGTGGAATTAGGGGGAAGGAGGAAGCGCTCCCAGACGTCTGGGGCTAAGGGGGAGATATGGTGCTGGGCGGCCCCAGGGATTTCTGCTATGCCCCACTTGAAAGGTCACCAGCCACCCCTGACCCCACTCGCAAGCCCCACTGAGCCACTCAACTTGTGGCCAAATTGTAACTGGTGCCGCCTAGACAGGAAAAGTCCTTTAACCAATTCCCCACCCCCTGAGCCAGCCAGTGCCTCACCCAGGGGCCAGATGGGAGCCGGCACCCTGTAGCGAGGAAAACATCCCTGTCCCATTCCCCACCCCCTGAGCCACCCTGTCCCCCACTTTGGGGTCAGATCGGAGCCAGTGCCCCAGAAAGGGAGATGACCCATAACTCCTTTTCCAATCCCTGGTCATAGAATCCTAGAATATCAGGGTTGGAAGGGACCTCACGAGGTATCTAGTGCAGGCCCCTGCGCTGTGGCAGGACCAAGGAAACCTAGACCAGTCCTGACAGGAGTTTGTCAAACTTGTTTTTAAAACCTTCCAGTGAGGGGGAATCCACAACCTCCCTTGGGAACCTGTTCCAGAGCTTAACTTCCTTTACAGTCAGAAAGATTTCCCTAACATCTAACCTAAATCTCCCTCACTGCAGATTAAGCCCATTACTTCTTGTCCTCCTGTCAGCAGTTATGGAGAACAATTGATCAAGAGCAATTGATCATGGTCCTCTTTATAACAGCCCTTAACGTATATGAAGACTGTTATCAGGTCCCCCTCAGCCTTCTTTTCTCCAGATGTTTATCCCTAGTTAAAGAAACCGGACATGTTTAGTCCTTTCCTTATAGGTCAGGTTTTCTAAACCTTTGATGACTTTTGTTGCTCTCTTCTGTACTCTCTCCAATTTGTCCACATCTTTCCTAAAGTGTGGCGCCCAGAACTGGACGCAGTACTCCAACTGGGGCCTCACCAGTGCTGAGTAGAGCAGGACAATTACCTCCCGTGTCTCACATACAACACTCCTGTTAATACACCCCAGAATGATGAGTGCATTGTTGACTCGTTCAATTTGTGATCCACAATAACGCCAGATCCTTTTCAGCACTGCGACCACCTAGCCAGTTATTCCCCATTTTGTAGTTGTGCATTTGATTTTTCCTTCCTAAGTGAAGTTCTTTGCACCTGTCTTTATTGAATTTCATCTTGTTGGCATCAGACCAATTCGGCAAGGTTGTTTTGAATTCTAACCCTGTCCTCCAAAGCGCTTGCAACCCCTCCCAGCTGGGTGTCATCGGCAAATGTTATAAGCATAATCTCCACTTCATTATCCAAGTCATTAATGAAAATATTGAATAATACCGGAACCAGGACTGACTCCTGAGGCACCCCCCCTAGAAACACAGTTATAGCTCCCAGTTGGACAGAGAACCATTGATAACTACTCATTCGGTTTTCAGTGGTGTTAGGGCTTGGAAAGAGAGACAGAGAGCGACGTCTAATTTCTCTGCATCACGTCCCCAGAAACACACACCCAGCCGTTCTGCATTTGCATTCATGTATTTTATTGCAGGAAATAGGAAGAGAATCCAGCTCTGCAACAGCTACCAGGGTTCAGCCTGAGACAATCAATTCCCCACATCACCCGAAGCAAGGCAAGAAAGGGTTGACTATACTGTATAATGGGCACTGGGGCAGCAGAGGGTGAGGGGGCGTAAAGGGGGGAGGGCTATGCTACGTAATAGGCAGAGAAAATGATCAGAACTCTGCACCAAGAGAGGCAGCAGCAGAACTGAGGGAACCCGGAGTGGCCTCCTCATCACGCCATCAGATCCGGCTCTCGGCGAAATGCACGGGGAACCCAGTCGCGTTGCAGGCGATGACGATCGTCCTGTGGTCAGCGGCAGCCCGGTACCTGCACTCCTTGAGTGTTGGCATCTCTCCGCGCTTTGGCCCTCCGCGCAAGGTGCAGGTGGTGACCTGGAATCTCTTGATGCTCTGGTGCATGTTTCGATAGTCCCTGCCTCCCTCGTCAGTGCAGACGGCTCTGATATCGTTGCTGTTCCCATGGATGAAGGTGTTCCTGTCCTTGCAGACTGGTGTCCCAGGATTTGGGTCCATCTTCCTGAGCGTCCTCATCACGTAGCGCATTCGGTCGGTGCAGTACTTGTCGTCACGGCCCTTGGGGTTCGCATTGAAGTGCTGGAGGAGGAACCGCCCGTACGGACTATCTTCAATAGCTGATGCTCCCAACAGCACCAGTGCAGCCGCCAGCAGCAGCAGCAACCCTGGGGTCCCTTTCAGAGCCATGGCTCCCGCCAGACGATCCTGAGGACACACTGAGAGACAAGAACAGAGGAGCTGCCAGACAGGGTCAGACCAAAGGTCCGGCTAGCCCAGGATCCTGACTCTGATAGCGGCCCGTACCAGAGCTTCCGGCAGAGTGTATGAAACGGGGCAATTAAGGAGTGATCCACCCGCATCTTCCACTCCCGGGTTCCGACAGTCGGAGGTTTAGGGACACCCAGAGCATGGGGTTGTACCCCTGACCATCTGGCTAATAGCCATTGATGGACCTGCCCCCCATAAAATCTGATCCAGAGGCCCCATCCCCCCCACCCCAGAGCTACGAGAGGACTGAGGGGTCCTGAGTCCAGATCTCACCTACTCTTCCTTTCACCCTCTTGCCAAGATTCTGCTCTCAGCCCCCCAGGGTCAATCCAGAGTCACCCCCTGGTTGCAGTGGGGTCAGGACTGGATTCTGCTCCCAGCCACCCCGGGGTCAATCCGCAGTGCCCTTCTCTCTGCATTTCCCCCCTGGCTGGGGTCTGTTAAGCAACAATGTTCTCAGCTTACCCAAGTCGTGGGGCTCCCGCCAGAGGGATGGATCCAGCTGCCGACAGAGCTCAGAGTCCCTGAGTCTCCTTCCCCTTCGGGTGTCATTATATAGAGCCCGACCAGGCAGCGGGGGTGGGGGAGGTGGGCTGGGGCAGCTCCTCCCACTGAGGGCCCCAGAGTGGGGCAGGGAGTTAGAGGGGAAGCAGGCATGGGGCAGGGTCCTGAGACACTGTGAACCCCACAGCCCCCGGTGAACCTGCCCCAGTAACCCTCAGCCCAGTGCTATCCCCGAGCTGGGGAGAGAACCCAGGAGTCCTGACTCTCAACCGCCCCGTTCTAACCCACTAGACCCCACGCCCCTCCCCGAGCCAGGTTAGAACCCAGGAGTCCTGGCTCCCAGCCCCTCTAACTGCACCGTCCTGGTTGTTACAGGTTTCACCACTAATTGGGAACCCTGGGTACCCCCTAACCACAATCCCCAGCCCCAGTCAGTCCCTCCCTGGGTTCCCTGCCCAGGTCCCTGGGCATCGAGAGGGGCAGCGACCCAGCCAGGGGCGGGGCAGGCCTGGCTGCTGGAGACGCCCGTGCCCAGCAGAGTCAGTGGGAACATGGTCCTGCCCCCCAGAGCACCACCTGAGCCCTAGAGCCTGGGGGAAGCGCTAAGGCTGGAGGGGACATGAGGGTGGGGTCAGGGACTGGCTGCTGGCACCAACTTCACCTTGGTGCTTGGAGTTGTTTCTCCTGGGTTTGTGTCCTGCCCATTGCTGGTGGGAACTGGGAGCCAGGACTCCTGGGCTCTGGCTCTGGGTGGGGAATGGGGTCTAGTGGTTAGAGACAGGGGGCTGGGCACGAGGACTCCTGGGTTCCATCCCGGCTCTGGGAGGGGAATGGGGTCTAGTGGTTAGAGACAGGGGGCTGGGAGCCAGGACTCCTGGGCTCTGGCTCTGGGTGGGGAATGGGGTCTAGTGGTTAGAGACAGGGGGCTGGGAGCCAGGACTCCTGGGCTCTGGCTCTGGGTGGGGA